>MU784087.1:0-44900 GCA_026770625.1 Nicotiana glauca | reverse complement strand
GGGTGATTTCGGATGGCTAAACGGAAGGAATTTTGGTAAATTTCAGGTCTGAGTTTTTATGCCTTCTGGTATTTCCGCTTCTGCGGAATTGGACCGCAGAAGCGGACGGTCGAGCGCAGAAGCGAGTTTGGCTGGATGGCAAGGTTCCGCAAAAGCGGAACATGGTCCGCAAATGCGGAGTCTCAGGAGCGACATTAGAACCGCAGAAGCGGTTATTGGATTCTTGGTGTGGACCGCAGAAGCGGTCATTGGGCCGCATAGGCGCTACCGCAGAAGCGGTCTAGGAACGCAGGAGCGGTCGTTGGGGATTTAATGAAAAACCGCAGAAGCGGTTATTTTACCGCAAAAGCGGGACCGCAGGTGTGGTCAATGAGTCGCAGAAGCGAAAATCGCTGAGGGTTTAAGTGATCAGTGCATTAAAAAAAAATCAAAAGTGTAAAATCAATTTGGGGAGCGAGCTAAGGCAATTTTTGGGCGATTTTGAAGAGGCTTCGTAGGAGGATCATCATATTCTACGCTCGAGGAGGTAGATACGAGAGGGAAAGGCTTGGCGAGCTAGATTATCGTCCAGCTAGAGATCCAGGTTCTTTTCATCAGGCGGAGTGAGTCTGGTTGATTTGGAGTTTCCTCCCGGGAGTATTCGAGGTAGCTGCACGGCGTCCGCAGCCGAGGATTGTCCCTTCTATCTTTCCCTTTATATTCCGCACTTTTCAGTATTAGTCAGACTTGTAGTAGGATGATATACTGTCTTTAGAGGCTTGTCACTGCTCGTGGTCGTGACACCG
The DNA here is from genome assembly GCA_026770625.1 of Nicotiana glauca. NCBI lineage: Eukaryota > Viridiplantae > Streptophyta > Magnoliopsida > Solanales > Solanaceae > Nicotiana > Nicotiana glauca. Next base: position 44,115 of record MU784087.1, on the reverse strand, counting down.
GGTCCTAGTTGGGCTGTTTCGGTGTAATTGTCAGATTGTTCGCATTATACCATTATTTCGAACTTTTACTTGGAAAAATATTGATTTTATTTGTTTGGTTAATTGGGTAAATTGCTATGAATGGTCGGGATTGCCTAGTAGTGTGCTGGGCACCATCACGACCGGGTTGGGGTCGTGACACCTTACCCCCACTGGACTCGATTATTTAATATCAACAATCGGCATAAAAGCATTTAGCTCTCCAAATAAATGCACAAAACGTGGTAGTGTCCGTTTGAGTTTAGGAAACCCACTGGACTTTGAACAAGGCTATATTAAAGAGTCATTATGTGGACAACATAACTGACTCGGCTAGGTTTGACCATGATGCATGCACGGTTAAACAGAGTAAGGTTTCTATAGGGTTTTAGACTGGTACCCTTGAGCGGACAACTCGAGGGGAAAGGCATGGAACCGTCGACTACACCGTTGATCGATTGGTTTTACCGCAAATAAGCCTTTTCCAGATTTAGGGGGTGATAATATCGTAAAAGCGCAACCACTCATTATAAGCATTGCTATGGTATTTGTTTGGGACAAGTGGAATATCATGAGCATGATTATGCAACAATTAAAGGCATGTTGTCACGTATTTTCACGTTAAGAAAGCAGTAAATACAATAGTTTCATAATTTAAAGCAGTAGCAAAGGAAAGTAGAAAAGGAAAGAAACAAAAGACAAGTCAGTTTTGCAATCGAAAAGGAAATTGAATGCTTAAAAGAAATAAACAAATAATTGCATGCAAAGAAGCATAAACTCACGATAATAGTCTGAAATGGTAAAAGCCTAAAATTCCCCAGCAGAGTCGTCATGCTGGCGGCCCTCTTTTTTCCTCTGCGGAAATCGGTTTTATAACATTTGGAGAGACAACTCATTCCTTTTGGGAACTGGGTTTGCAATTGAAGAGTCGCCACTTAATGATTAGGGTGCATTAGGACACCAAAAGAGTTCGATTTGGATAACCAGAGATAGGGTAAGGGCTTGAAATTATGCTAAGGAGAAGGTATTAGGCATGCCTCAGAATCCACTAGTGTAGTTCCCGGCCAGACAATTATTATGAATTGGGGTGCAATTAACATATAGGTATATAAAGCTCAAATAAGAGGGGATTTCAACACATAATGGTTTGAAAGTAAACAAAGTTTGAAAGAACAATTAGAAAAGCTGATTTTCTTCAAATAAGGAGTAAAAATGCTGGAAAAAAAGAAATGAGGAATAAAAGGAGGGGGGTCCTAGGTTTATTAAAAATATGGATCACCCCAAACAATTTTCGGTAATCACTCCTCAATGAGGGGTTACACGTGACATTATCGCGTGGTCATCATATCCATATCTACCTTTTCCCACCCCGTTAAGGTACTAAAGCGCGGATCGATATTGATTACTTATTGCATGCTATTACCCGTCCCGCTCCTATATGTCCCGGAGGCACTTAGGACTACTAATCCTAAAAAGGTGAGGATATTAGGCTTATTTGAAGTTTCAAAGGTAAAAACTCTAAGGCGACATACAAAACACATATTGCATATTTTGGGGAAACATATAGAAACAAACAAAGGCTTATATATACCTCCTTAAACAAAGAAAGCATATAATTAGCATGAATTGCACATACTGTTTAGGTCTGATTAAAATACTAAAGACGAAAAAGTTTAGGATTGAAACAGATTAGTTTATTACATAACTCAGATAAGAAGTCTGAATCAAGCCTGCCTACTGGTTGTAATAATTAACAGAAGTGGATTTAATTTACAGTTATTACTCTAAGGCTTTCCTAAGTGTTCATACGAGGATCCTATAGGCATGGTATCTACTGAATTCAGAAGGTGATAAGACAGTAAAATTCAAAATGAGTTATTTGGGATCCTATAGGCATACTTGCTAAACATTGTTAAGTGGTGGACTTAGATTATCAAAAGAGATGCAGAATTAAACAAATTGATTATAGGTTCTGCAGGTGATAGTATAGATTATTACTGATTTTATATCTAACATTGAGTGAAGCGAATCGGATTCATTTAGAAACTCCTATAGGCATGTTTTCTACACGTTGCTGATTTTATACGCTTATAGACATGGTGTCGAAATGCAGAAAATCTTATAGACATGGTATCTGAATGTAGAAACTTATTTTAAACCTTATAGGCATAGTATCTAAATGCATAAACTTGTTTAAAAACTTTATAGGCAAGGTATCAGTTTGAATAGTGCAGAATAAAATTAGAACAATCATATAGGCTTGATTTTTAGGTGAAGTTTGAATATGCAGAATTATAATAGTCCTATAGGCATAATTTTTAGGTAAAGTTGAATATGCAGAATTATAACAGTCCTATAGGCATGGTTTCTAGGTGAATTTTGAATATGCATGATTATAACAGTCTGATAGGCATGGTTTCTAGGTGAATTTTGAATATGCAGAAGTTGAAACACCCTATAGGCATGGTTTCTACCCTTGCATGCATAGTTACCCATCCTTTTTCCACTAGCCAGCCTCAAATATTTGTTACAACTTATTACAAACCATAATAAATTACATCAGAAAAGTACAAAGAAAAGTACAACTAGAGGAAGCCCGATTCTTGACTTCCTCTTTAAGTTATGAGATAGACCAACTCAAAGACCATTGATCCGAAGCCTTTCTTCAATTTGAGTGTGTCAGAGTTCCTAAGAGCCTCAATGAGACTCTGGGAAGTGCTCACACCCAAATACTATCACCGAAATAAGGACAAGTGCAGTGTGGAAGGGCCAGCCCTCAAGTGTCCAAGTTCAGAGGGAGCTCATGGGTCCCAAGGCAAGGCTCACAAGAGGGGCAGAACTTAAGTCTAAGAGAGAGTGAAAAAGAAGAAACAGAGTTTTAAGAACTAAGGAAGTAAAGAAGAGGGAAAGATGTGTTGTGAAATAGCCATAAACAAGTTGATAATTTCATACAAAGGGGTTCAGGGGTTGGGAAATTGCCAAAGAACCTATGTACTTTAGGCAAGGGTCGGCTTCGAGTAATAGAAGATGCTAGCATGCCTAAAAGCCAACCAGAACACACAATACTAGAGAAATATAGAGGTTAGGATCCTAGGGGATCAAGCTTGAGTCATGGGAAATAATATTCAATATTGTCATACCTCAAACAAACCATAAGCATTGAACACATTGGGGTGGGGGATTTAGGATTCACAACATATTCAGAACAGGTAGAAGGAAAATTACAGCATGCTAAAATAAGTAGTGGATTAACTACAAGCAGTGGGCAGACAAGAAGGCAAAAGTATTAAGTAAACATATTGTTGTGATACTGAAATCTTAATCAGAACATACCAGTTCAAAGAAGCAAAATACAATAAAGGCAGGTAATAGGACTTTGAAGATAGGCCACAGTACAAGTAGCAAGAGAGAATATTTTGAGTAAGAGTGTGAGTTCAGAAATTAGGAGTGTTCGCATGTTTTGTTAATGAAAAAACAGGGTATTTATAGTTTGAAAATAGGTAGAAAATAAGGCAAGAATCAAAGTTTAGCAGTAATTATAGAACTATGCACCAATTAAAATCAAATCAGCATAAGACTTCCTTTAATTAAGGAGTTAAAATCATATGGTAATGGACAAAAAATATTTAAGGAAAGAAACCAAGTGGAACACCATGCATAGAATAGACAATTAGGGGTAAGTACATATGGTCGAATTAAGGAAATATACATCGTAGAAACCATCAAGAACTCTCTGAATCCCATTTGCACATAACCAAATCATAAGGACTGACTATAACTCAACCAAGCTACGCAGGCCATCAAAACCCAAGAGTCTCACCACAAAACACTTGTAGAGACTAGCCACGTCATAAGCACCCAAGGAACCGATTATATCCATTATTGTGCCGATTCTAACCTACTACCAAGTTGTCTTAATTCTCTGAGTTCCTTCTGAATTACCTTCAATTGATAGTTCTCCTCGCCATAATACCACAATCCTTGAGCAAGACTCATCACATGATATCCTAGCATAAAACTAATTGCCCTAAGGTTCGTAAGCCGCTGAATTCTCTCTTAAACACCCTAATAGTACCATAACCGAGATATCCACTCTAAAAAGACCTTCCGGGAATTTTAAAGTTGTTCATCTTAACTTCCTGATACTGAATGTAGAATCCATAATGATGTAGAAATACTACGAGTCTCTAAACCATCCAATGAAGAATCCTTGACCCTAGCCATGTACAAATTCCTAAAATTTCCAATTGCTACATTTAAATCTTGAATCCACCAGGACCATTCTCAAGATTCTTCCACCCTGCTCAAAACTCAATTATACCGACCAAATGGATCGAACGGATGTTCTCCATTAGCACACCAACACCCAAGGAAGTGACCCACCTTAATGCAACCAAACAAATTCCTACTCCATGTACACTACATCCTTCACGAATACTCACTCAGTCCTTCTATGATTTCCATATACCCCGCATCCAGAAACTCCTTCACTCGAGTCATCCTCAATCTCAACCTCTGTAAGTCATAACTGGTTCACAAGTATACCTTAAAATGAAACCAATACAACACCTAGTAGTGCAATCAACTTAGCAATAGCATACTCCCCCACTTGGCTCAAAGCCAGGGAATAAAGCATTTGATAACTTATAATACCCATACTTTGTTGCTGCTCAAAATCACATGCACTGAAATTCATTTAATCCTTCATAAGCTTATGTAACACAAACCATCTAATATCTCAAATCATCTGCAAATATCACATTCACCCTTGTAACAGTCAAGCTAACTCTCATAAGCGATCCCAGACCCAAATTGCACTACATATAATTTACTGGTAAAAGATGACTCCCAACAGCTCAACATAGGAATCACACAACCTTAGGAAATCCCGCAAGGGATAACCCACATGCTTAGCCTCTAATTGACATCTTTCTATACCCTTCCACAGTCACAACTACTACTCAAATATTTAGTCTTCCGAATTCTGAACTCAACAACAAGACATGAAAAATCCACTTCACTCCAAAATTAAACAACATGAAAGGTCCTTCAACATACCCATAACTCGAGATTATACGTCAAATCAAGTTTGAAATCAAGCACCAATTTACATCTCAATCATACTCTTTTTGTCACATTCAAACCATCTAAACACTTTCATCAGTCATATTATACTCATCATGTAGCCATCCAGCCGTAAATTCCACTGATAGGGACATTACCGGACATATAAATCCAAAATCACGTGCTCAAGCTATAGTTGAAACTAGGCCTCGAGTCCTCCAGACTAGCCTATCATCAGCATACTGAAATCACATTTCGCACCTCATCCCAGGAATCACAAGCCATCGATGGACAGCTGATACCGAGCTCTCAAGTGTGCATACAAATATATGGAAGGAATTTAAAGAGTTGCACTTCAGCCTAAATTAATGTTGCATGATAAGGAAAGAAAGATGGGAAGTATATCCTAAATGCCCTGTAGCCTCTCGAAGATAGGTATGGACGTCATCATACCGATCCGCAAGACTCTACTAGACACTTGCTCATGACTTGTAGAACCTATGAAACTAGAGCTCTGATACCAATCTATCATGATCCAAAATCCACTAGTCGTGATGGCACCTAACCCAACCCGCTAGGTAAGCCAATTTAACAATTATCCATTTCCAATTAAATTAGTAAAATAAATAATTGGAAGATATTATCTGAAATTTTACATTTTTCAAGGACTGGTAGCATAAATCATGAGCTTCTAAGAATAGAGTTTACAAAGCTGATATGAAGTAAATACATCTTCTGTTTGAAAAGTACATAGACAGAATTCATAAGTTCTACAACTACCATGAACAAATGGCAGCTACAACAGGAACGCATGTACATCTTCAAATCCAGCTCCCATTGAACGCATCAATCTCAGTAGCCAACATCTGTACGCAATATGAAGAAGTGCAGTATTAGTACAACCGAACCCATGTACTGACTAAGTAACAAACCTAACCTTAGGTTGAAAGTAGTGAAGAGCTAACACCAGGTCGGGTCTACTACCAATATTCCACAATAGTTCATAATAGTATAATACAAGTAATAAAAGAGGTATCTCAGAAGTAAAATGCTCAGTTCGTTCACAGTTCCAGAAAAATATGCATGCTTTTCAAGTATCTCAATCAAAACTCGAGTCTTTTATCGAAAATACCAAAATATGAATAAGTTTAAAAAAAATGTGATTTATCCCAAAATCCAAGTAAGATGTTTCATTTTCTTTCTAGATAACAAGTGAAAAATTCCTCTCTATACCCCTATATCAACGTGTGTAAAAAGTCATGAATGACATGATACAATATAGCATGAGGAAAAATGCATATCTATGCATATATGTCAAGTGTGCATGCAAATTCCATATAACTCATAGATGAACCACGTACTCACGCTCTCAGGGTACTCAATCTCACTGCCTCGCATCCTCTCAAACTATGCTCAATGCTCAGGACGCTCAAACACTCACCGATATACAATAACTGCTGCGGCGTGCATCCCGATCCACATGTATATAGTCGACTGCGCTCACTAGGGGGAGTGTGCAGACGCAGGAGGGGCTCCTTCAGCCCAAGCGCCATATCGCTGCGGCGTGTAGTCCGATCCAATCTCATTGTGGCGTACAGCCCGATCTAATCTCATTGTGGCATGAAACCCAATCCATAATATATATATATATATATATAAGTAGCCCTAAGGCTTGTTGCGTTGTGCAACCCGATCCATTTGTATAAATATAATCAATATGTCGTTGCATCATGCAGCCCGATCCCAAAAGTAGAATAGATATAATATGTTGCGGTGTGAAACCCGATCCCAAATATATATATATATATATATATAAGTAGCCCTAAGGCTTGTTGCGTTGTGCAACCCGATCCATTTGTATAAATATAATCAATATGTCGCTGCATCATGCAGCCCGATCCCAAAAGTAGAATAGATATAATATGTTGCGGTGTGAAACCCGATCCCAAAATATCACTCTCGCTCAGGCCCTCGGCCTCACTCAGTCATCAATCTCTTTAGTCTCACTCACAGGCTCACAATGTCATGAATCTAGCCCGACAATAATGATATGTTGTATCAATAACAACAGAGACTGAGATATGATATGAATACATGAATATGACTGAGTACGAAACATCAATAAAATCAGTGAGCTGGCAGCAAAAAATGACCATTATGGTCCCAAGAACATCAACAAGAAACCTAAATATGATATTTAGCATGATTGACAGCTCAATTACTTTATCACATGGTGAAAACGCATATATCAACAAAACTAGGCCATTGTACAGTGCCATGGAAGCAACATAGTCACAATTCACATGGTGCACGCCCACACGCCCGTCACCTAGCATGTACGTTACCTCAATACCAATCACATAACACGTATTGCGGGGTTTCACACCCTAACACTAAGTTTAGAAGAGTTATTTATCTCGAACGAGCCAATACCAATATTGAACAAGCCAAGCGATGCTCCAAAGATGCTATACCACGCGTTCCAACCTCCGAACGGCTCGAAACTAACCAATAACAATTCAAATACATCAAACAACACTAAAAGATCCAATCCTGATCGTAAAAGATCAAATCTCGAATCAAAGCCCGAAATCGGCCCAAAATTCACACTCGGGTCCGCACCTCAGAACCCGAAAAACTCATAAAATCTGACAACCCATTCAATTACGAGTCTAACCATAGTAGTTTCACTCAATTCTGACTCCAAATCGATGTTCAAAACTCAAAATTTCAAATTATGAAGCTTTAGGCCAAAACCTCCCGATCTCCTCCTTAAAATTCATCAACCAAAAGCTAAAATAGAAGATAGATTCATGGAATATAATCAAAACCATGTAAAGAACACTTACCTCAATTCATATGGTGGAAATTGCTACAAGAATTGCCTCAATCCGAGCTCCATAGCTCTAAAAATATGAAAATGACTGAAACCCTCGAAATAGAGTACTTTATACTTCTGCCCAGACATCCTCTTTCGCGAATGCGGGATAACCATCACATTCGCGATGAACAAAAATTATCAGTCACCAAAATGCTCTATGCGTTCGCGGCACAGGACTCGCGAATGTGATACGCGCTGGAGAAAGAACTACGCGAACGCGGCACGAGCCACGTGAACGCGATGAAGAAAGTTCCTCCAGCTCCTAGCTCAACTCTACTCGAACATGATCTCTTATATGCTAGCGCGAAGAAGACTAGCCCCAACTCTTCACGAACGTGGACCAATATTCTCAAACACGATGAAGAAAATTCCATTGCCATCAAATACACTCGCGTTTGCGACTCTTGCCACACGAACGTGATGACTGACTGAGACACCAGAAAACCAGCAGAACACAGCAGCGGAAACATGAAGGAAAATGATCTGAAATTAATTTGAAATACGCCCGAGCCCCTCGGGACCCCGTCCAAACATACCAACAAGTCCCATAACATAACACGGACTTACTCGAGGCCTCAAAAGATACATAACAACATCGAAATGACGAATCACACCTATATCCGAAATCATTGAACTTTGAAACTTTAACTTCCACAACTGATACTGAAACCTGTCAAATCAGGTCTCATTGACCTCAAATTTTCTCACAAGTCACATTTGACATTACGCACTTTCTCTAATTTTCAGAATTAGAATCCGACCCCGATATCAAAAAGTCTACTCTCGGTCAATATTTTTGAAATCTCGACTTGCGCCATTTCAAGCCAAATTCTACTATAGACCTCCAAATCACAATTCGGATGCACTCCTAAGTCCAAAATCACCCAACAGAGCTAAAAAAACCATCATAAATCCAATCCGAGGTCAAATTCTAAAAAGTCAAACTTAATCAATCCTTTTAAATTTAAAGCTTCTAGTTGAGAATCATTCTTCCAAATCAAATTCGATTAACCTGAAAATCAAAATCAACCATCCACATGAGTCATATACATCATACTGAGATACTCATGCCCTCAAACAACCGAGCGAAGTGCAAATGCTCAAAACGACCGATCGGGTCGTTACAACTATAGTAGAAGATGTGAGAGGTTGGTGATGGAGGCAATGACTTTGAACCCCACTTGACCATTGAGAAATTCTTTTGGATTGTTTTTAGGGAACTCAAAATATAATATATAGAGGTACAAATCAAACTTTGCCTTATATATACAATATAATTTTTCAGTGAAGGGTGTTCGGGTGAACACTCTTTTGCCCCCTAAATTTGCCCCTGGTCATGAAAGGTCTAAGAAGATGTAGAGGTAGATGGAAGAAATATTGAGAGGTGATTATGCAGTACATGACTCACCTTCAACTTATAGAGGATATAACTCTAGACGGGAGGACATGAAGGCAGAGGCAGATTAAGGATTTAAATCCTATGGGTTCTACTTTTAAAGTTTTTAACATTAAATTCATTATATCTTTAAAGTTATGGGTTCATATATTTTGCAATTTTAATGAATTTTTACATATAAATTTTACTTCGTGCCGAAAGTTATTGGTTCAATTGAACCCGTCGACAATGCGCTACATCTGCCCCTACATGGAGTCGTGAATTAGGGTTGTAGGTTAGGAGGTAGTCGAGCGTTGAAGGGCGAAACTGAAATATAGACTACGGGTTCGACCGAACTCAGTAACTTTAATCCAAATTCTATATTTATTTTAACAAATTCATTGAATAAACTTCAAATTCTGACTTACCGGGCTCTGCCACCAACCCCTTCTTTTTCCTTTCTTAAGTTTATCTGGTAAATGTTCTTGTAACACGCAACTTTTTTAACATGTAATTATTGTTTGCACACATGTTTCAGCCCATTTTGCATAAAATTCTTAATTATGATGTCTTTCAATTCCATCGTTTTTTTAAGTTTTGAAACTTATTTTTGTCGTGATTTGGTTAACACTTAAAGTAATTTATGCAAATCTATATTACCTTAATTGTGAGGTTCCAAACTCTAATGTCTTCCCAATCTTATCATTCAAAAAAGAATCTATTTATTTCATTACTTTCAAGTTGTAATTACAAGTTCAAAGATCAGTTAATTTTTTTTTTAATATTTTGGAACATATGGTGACTAAGTATAGCATTCAAAAACTTTCCTCTTAGTTAGAAAAGGTAGTATTGTAATGCATGAAATAACTGGCGATCAAGGAGATTTTATATTCATACTTTAAAAGTTCTAACTTTGATATTGCTTATTATTTGTGACTACAAGAGTTGCTTTAAATTTTATTTGGCTGAATAGGTAGGGTGATTTATGATACAATAGCATGTAGTAGTATGTACACTTTCGAAAATAAGTACTTCGTAAAATTGTACTATTGTTAGGTATTGAGTTTTATTTGCAAATTGAAGTATATAACTATTTCGCACACTAGTAGTAGTACCATGAGATATTTTTCCGTTCTATGAGTTTATCTACTAAGATTAAGGATAAGTAAAATAAAAAATCAAGGTAGTTTTGCATATTTATTGTAGTGTATTTGGTAACCATGACATAGTATAACTTTGTTTGTTTCTTTGATTATAAGTCTTTGCAAATTAAATATAATGTACTACAAATGCATTTATAAAAAAAGTGCAATTTATGCAAAAGGGGTAACAGGAACAAACCTAAATTTTGAGGAAAAAAATAATATTACCTAGGCTGAGTGTCATTTCAAACGTAAGGCGCTCTTGCAAATAGAATAATACAAAAACGTCATTACTGTTACTTGGTTGATCATGCTTTAAAAATTTGTTGATTGACTGTTGTTTGGGATGTTCTAGAATAAGTAACATCTTGAGCTAATTATCTTGAACACAATTTTATGTTTGATTATATCTTCTTCAGTATTACGTGAACTCTAAATTATTTTCGTTGTTGACTCTACTGATTATTCATAAATGGGAGATTTAAAAGAACCACATGATTGAGGTATGTATTAGATCATCAGCTACTTACTGAACATATTTAGGTATAAAGAATGTACTTTGTTGTAATTATCTTGAAGAGTTTTTACTTGATTAAACCATCTACTTAGTTTCCTTTCGATATTTGACTTATGAAACTTCAGTTTGATACTTTATGTGCTAAATACAGTCAACAAATCAATCTATCTATGTCATGAAATAGAGAAGAAACTTTCTAATTAAGGTTTGTGAAGAAAATGAGAAAAGCAAAGTGGATCACTTTTTTATATTTTCCTTTTTGTGGTGAGTAATTAGAAAATTTTATTATTGACAAAGACTACACTACGATAATGCTGAGATGACATAAAAGAAATATTAATATCAGTCCATATCTATTCTTGCAGTGATGACAAAAAATATATTAATGTATTTATTTCATATCCTTATATGTTCTTTATAACGAATTAACTTTTGTGTCACTTAATAGTTATATGATATTCATGTATTTTTTTCTTTAAAATGAGGGCAAGTAAAATGTATTGACCAACTTTTCTGGACATCATTTGCGTTTCATATAAGTTGTAAACATTAGCTTATCAAAGAATACATAAGGCTTAGCATTTTTGGATCTTTTCGTTAATTGTTAGGTGGTTAAATCTTAACGATAAGAAGATCATATACTGTTTTGATAAAAAATTATATATTTGATGCATCTTCAGATTGTAGTAACAGTGCCTTGGCCTTTATTTTGTGTCATCTTCTATAAAAGGCCATAACTTGACTCTTGAGTATAGTATTCTGGAGTAGTTTGTTTGTGAAGATCGCACACATCTCTTTATATCGTGGTATTTTTTTAATTCTTGCTATCATTTAGTATTTTCTATCTCTAAATATTTCACTTCTTATTCTCTAATTGAAACAGGACAAGAAGTTGTTTGAAGAACACATAGTAGCATATGTATGAATGCAATACACAAAAAATTTGCATACCCTATGTGGCTCTTAGTTGGACTATGTTATCTCTTTTGTTTATAGTGCCAACAATGATAGCAACTAATACATTTGGTTGATCACGTAGCATAAGATGTATGCGATGAAGAAATAAGGCATATGATTGAGTTTGGTTTTGTAAGTATATTTAAAGAAAGTGGAAGAAAAGGAAATATTCAATTTTGATAACTCCTGTGAAGCAATATATATTGTTTTATATTTGTCACTATTTTCCAAGGTTGGAACTGTGTTTCTGTGTTTGTGAACTTATGTCCAATTCTAAACAGGGGCATCCCTTCCCAAGTAAAACAGTTGCTTTAGGCTCTATATTTGTGGGGGTGCCATTTTTTATAATACCTAAAAAGTTTTTGTGAGAAGAAGGATTTGAATATGCTATAATTTATGTCAAGAAAATTAAATTTGAAATGAATATTGAACGCAAATTTCGTAAACGTGTGATATATAGGAAGAAATAATTTGATGAGAATATTGATAATGAAATCTTAAAAGAATCCTTTAGAGTTAATTACTTTTTATACATAATAGATTAGGCTATTACTTTTTAATTCAGAATAAATTTGAACAATTTGAAGCATATGAAAATATTTTTGGTTTTCTATTTAGCGATAAAAAATTAAGATCACTAGATGATAGAATTTAAAAAAATATTGTCTTAATCTTGAATATTCCTTGAAGCATAACAATAAATCTAATATTAAGAGTTTAGATTTATTTTCTAAATTAAAAGTGTTAAGAAAAATAGTACAATTGGAAGATAACAGTTTAATTGATATATTCAATCAAATAAAAGGATTTGATTCTTTTCCAAATGTTTATATTGCTTGTAGAATAGTGTTAATAGCTTCTGTTACCATTGCTTCAGCGGAAAGAAGTGTTTCAAAATTAAAAATTATTCTTACCTAAGATCAGCAATGTCTCAATAGAGGTTAAATAGAATAGCTATATTGTCAATTAAGAAACACTCTTTAGAAGAAATTGATTATATGAATATTATTATTAACTTTGCATTTTAAAAAAAAAAATAGAAAAATAGAGTTCACATAAAAAAAATTATAAAAAAAAATGTTAAGGCCATTATAAAGTTTGATTTTAAGCCACAAAAATCGTTAGACTATCCTTGATTCTAAACTTTTATAGTTTCGTAGGTTCGCTATGGGAGTGCGATATTAGACAATAACAAATTTAACCAAATATATGTTCAAACCTAGCAAAATGTCACGTCAATTCAATAGATCATAATTGGCACAAGCCTATTAGAACTATAGGGTTGTTGAAAAGTTTGCTTTTTCCTTAGATTGGGGAAATTGCGACGTAAACTACTAGTGGTTAAGATTATTAAGCTAAGTAATTAAAGAGGGTAATTAGAAGTGGGAAGTCGCCATAATACCGTCAAAATCAACGTAAGACTAATCTTGAGCAGGGGTGTTCATAAAAATTCGAAAAATCGAACCAAACCGAAAATCAAATCAAACCGACCAAAAAAACCAATACTTTTTGGTTTGGTTTGATTTTGGTTTTGAATTTTAAAAATTGATCAAATTTTGTTTGGTTTTGGTTTTAATCAGAAAAAAAAAACCGAACCAAACCAACCATAGGAGTAGCTATTTTAAATTTATTATTACACGTATATATATATATGCATATTGTTATACAAAGTCTTAGAAAAATTATGGTAAATGTTAATAGTTTGCACTTTTAATATAGTTATTCACCTTTACATTCTAGTTTGATTGGTAGTTTTTTTTGGTTAACTATAAGAATCTATTTCGTGTTAAAAATATTATATTTTTAATTAAATTATTCATCACTATTTGATTCAATTATCATCAATATATCTTGGTAACTAATAGATTTCTCAAAGGGCAATTGATTTGATAGTGTTACATTGAAAATGTGGTCGCGAAAATATGTGTTTGGTAGTATATATCTTATATTTAAGAAAAAAACTGACAAATAACCGAAAAAATCGAAAGACCGACATAAACCAAATTGAGAAAAATCGACTTAATTGGTTTGGTTTGGTTCTAATATTTGAAAAACCGACTTACTTGATTTGGTTTCTTCTAAGGGAAAAACTCATCCAAATCGAACCATGAACATCCCCTGATCTTGAGCAGTACGATAGCCTAATATTGTATGAGATTAATTTGTGATCACTCATTTTAAGGCAAGAAAAAGGGAAGAAATTATACAGGAAATAAGGAGAACCGGCAGAGTCTCTTTCAGTAAATATGCATGATAGTGTAAAGTGGATCTAAGTTATATGCACGATAGTGTAAAGTTCTTTTTATACTGTTAATGCAATTCAACATGAGATAACGTATTAATTAGTACTATTATTTTATGAGATAATAAATTTAATATTAAATTGTTTATAAATTAAACTCATCATATATACACTTAAAATCTATCCTTGTCGAGGAAGCACATAACGTTCCATTTAGTATTACAAAAATAATATTCTATGCATGTTTAGTGGTCGTTTGGTTGGAAATAACTTATTCCAGGATTTAGTTATTCCATCTTTTTATAGAGATAAAATATACTATAATCCTGGAATAACTGATCCCAAGATTAGTTATACCATAATTTCATCCCAACCAAACATAACATAAGCTCAACTCAAATTTAATCCCAAAATTAATTATTCCTTATCTCTCGTACCAAACGAGCCCTTCGAAACTCACATAAATCACTAATCATCGAGTTAAAGTACCTTTCTAAACTAATTTCAATAGTTAAATATCTTAGAGTCTACTCAATTCGAATAAGAATATGCGATAGTACCACCATACCAACTACATAGAAGTGAAATTTGAATTTAAAATTGGGGTTTTAACACAGTTACCCACAAAAATAAAATTATTTACCCTTGTCTACTCATTTATTTTCCTACCCATAAACTAATTATATTTTCTACCCATAGTAGGTTTTGTGGAGAATTTTTTTTATTCTCCAATTCTTTTTTATTTATATGCTTCTTTTATTTTCTTTTTTCTTTTTTTTTTCTTTTCTCCTTCTTTTTCTCGTTTTCTTCTTATTTTTTTCTTTTCTAATTTGATTTAACTTCTGTTTTTTTATATTCTTTTTCTCTTCATAATCTATTTTTATTTACTGTTTAAACTATTTTTTATTATTTTTTTAATATTATTACTAAAAAAATCAGATTGTGCACCAATTAATTAAATGTAGTTAATACAACCAAAAAATATTAACTAACATATGATACCAGTATAGTATATAGCTATACCAACATGGTATACAATTGTACGCAAAGAGTTAAAAAAAATTAATTCAATTATTAAACTGAAATAATATCAGTTGCCAAAAAAAAATTAAAAATTCTAAAAGGATCTAATTGTAAGAGTATACCGTTATATCATATAGCATACTATATTTTTTTTGCATTTTTAATTTACCCCTCACGCTGGGTAAAAGCTTAAATAAATTAAAAGGGAAAAGACAAATAAATTTACGGGTAATAAGTATACTATTATAGTATATTATATGCTATTACAGGATAGTGTTACAGTATATTGCATATTATTACAGTATACCATAATAATATATTGTATTCTATAATAGTATACTGTTGTAGTATAACTATATACTCCTATAGTATATTAGTATACTATAGCGGTATACTTGTTATTGGAAAAAATTGTATTTGTATATATGGTGACATGTCATGACACGTGGGATGGTCAGTGAATTATAGTTAGCTACGATTCATGAATTGCAAAGTATGAACGAGTAAGAAAAAAGGAAGAGGTACGAGATAAGAGTATCAGCACCCGTACCTATCTAAGTTTATTTACATCCGAGCAATAGAAAGAATGAACCTGGCTATAGAAAAGGGTGCAGATATGGCATTTAATGAGTATTAAATGTCGAGTCCGTTAAAGAGTATATACATTCAATGTAATATTTATGTAATATAGAATTCAATGTCATTAATTACTCATAATAGCCTCATTATGATTTAGACATAACGGACATTCCCAAAGGAGCCTATAAAAGGGAGATATGTAATCAGTTGAAGGACACAAGGTACTATTAAAATATACTCTGATTTACTAGCTTTCATATCTTATTATTCTCAAATTTCTTTCTTTATATTCTTTTCCGATTATCAGTAACCCGTGTTCTTCTAAATTCCAGTTTTGACCTAAAATATAATTTTTGGTTAAACAAATTGGTTCCATTACCAGAAATCTGATAATCAATTATATCTCAACTTGATTTTTTTTGTTGTGTCAATTATGTCGAACAACAACGACAACATCTAAGGAAACCAAGAAAATCAATTGAACTAACAACTTCAAGGGGATTTGCAAGATAATAATGCAATAGTTCCTTCTCCCCAAGGTTCACCACGACGATCTCGTGAAGGAACTCCTGAAGGGTCTCACACATAAGAACAAGTTCAATTTGAGAATGTTCAAGCTATGGATGATGCTTTACAAAAAAATTATCGCTACTCAGGTCAACAAAGCTCTGCAAGCTTTTGTTAGTCAATTACCTGCTGCTCCACCCACACCTACTCCAAATAAAAATACTTTGGAGAATCCTCGTTCTGGACTGGTTAATTCAGGCAGCGGTAGAACCCCCAGTGAAACACAGGAGGGTGATTCAGGTAATCCAGTAAATTCTAATTTACAAAATTTAGTACTAACTTCGCAGAAACAGCTTAAGGAGCAAAATGACCACATAGAACAAATAGCCGGAGTACCGCCCGTGATCAAGGGAGTAGATATAGATAAATATTCTCAACAACCCTGGAAGCCAAGTGCCGCCCCTCTCCCAATTCCAAAGAAGTTCAAGATGCCTGATATTCCAAAGTATGACGGGACAACGGACCCACGAGATCACGTTACTGCATTTACAACAGGTGTCAAGGGCAATGATTTGACTAAGCAGGAGATTGAATCAGTCTTGGTCAAAAAATTCGATGAAACACTCACTAAAGGGGCATTAATATGGCATTCTCTTTTGCCTGAAAATTCTATAAATTCTTTTGCTGAGCTTGCAAATTTATTTATTAAAGCACACTCGGGAGCTCAAAAAGTTGAAAAGAGAATGGAGGACATCTTCAAAATCAAGCAAGGAGATTCGGAGTTGCTTAGAGAATTCGTGGACAGATTTCAACGGGAAAGAATGACGTTGCCACGAGTCCCTAAAAATTGGGCGGCCATAGCTTTTGCCAGCAATTTGAATGAGAAAAGTTTAAAAGCTACGAGGCGACTTAAGGAAAGCCTTCGAGAATTTCAAAAGCAACGACGTGGAATGATGTCTACAACAGATACAGTACAAATATGAGGATTGAGGAAGATATTATTTTACGACATAAAACAGAAGAAAAATTAAGCTCTAGGTGTGTAGAAAATGAAAAAAGATCCGGTAAAAACGTGTACGAGCCATATATGTGACCCGCAGGAAGAGATTCACGATCGAAGCAAGACAATCAAAGGTACGATCACAGGTCTAGGAATAAGGAATCAGGCTCGACTTCAAGATTTGGGAACGATCAGAACACACACGGGTCACGAGATGCTGATGGAAGCCTAAAGGCAAGGTTTGGTGGTTACAATTTCAACGTAAGAACCTCTGAACTTGTAGTTGTTTTAAGAAGCATGGGAGATAAGGTACGATGGTCAAAGAAGATGAGATCAAATCCAAACAGACGAAACCCTAATCATTGGTGTGAATTCCACAATGACCACGGGCATAAAATAGCGAATTGCAGATTTCTGCAATGTGAGGTTGATCATTTGTTGAAACAAGGGTATCTCATTGAGCCATTCAGTAAAAAAGGTAAACAGGCATACATGAAGAACAGGTAAGAGCCTCTAAAACCACCCTCGCCCAAAAGAACCGTCAATGTTATAAGTGGAGGCAAAGATATCAATGGCATCTCATATACTGTATCTAATAAGATCTCCAAGATTACAATCACTCATGGGAAGCGGGCACGACAAGTCTTGGAGGAATAAAGTATTACCTTTGATGATGCAGATACAGATGGTGTATTATTTCCACATAACGACGCACTGGTAATATCATTACTTATATATGACACTAACATGAAACGAGTTTTGATTGATCCAGGCAGTTCTGTAAACATTATTTTGATATGAGTATTGCGCGAGATGCAAACAGAAGACAAATTGGTTCCAAAAGCACATACTTTGTCGGGATTCGACAACTCTAGTGTTGTAACAAAAGGAGAGGCAATACTTACTACATTTGTAGAAGGCGTTGTCAAAGATACCAAATTTCAGGTCGTAGATATGGAAATGGCTTACAACATGATTCTTGGGATTCCCTGGATCCATGACATGAAAGTTGTACCATCAACCTTACATCAAGTTATTAAATTTCCATCTCTATGGGGAGTATGCCAAATTAGAGGAGATTAACAAACATCTAGAAGCATCAATTCCGTTGCAAATTCAACTGCTAAGGGAGAAGACAAATAGCAATTACAGAATCTAGGTGGGGGTAACATGGCATCACCCTCAACTGAACAAGGGCAAACTGACGTGGATTCAAGACCTGATGCCATTCAAGAACCAGAGGAAAACGAGAACATCAAAAAAACAATAGAAGAGTTAGAGGTTGTGGTTTTATTTATACGTTGGCCCGAGAGAAAAGTGTACATAGGAGCCAATCTCAGTCCAAATGTAAAATGTAAGTTGATTGAATTTTTAAAAGCTAACGCAGATTGTTTTGCTTGGTCCCATTCTCACATGACAGGGATACCCCCGAAGGTCATGACTCATAAATTAAATGAAGATCCATCATACCCTCCAGTCAACCAAAAGAAAAGAAAGCAAGGAACTTTCAAGAATCAGGTGATTCAAGAAGAAGTCCAAAAATTGCTAAAAATTGGTTCAATCGTGAGGTAAAATATCCTAATTGGTTAGCTAATACTGTTGTGGTTCCAAAGAAGAACTGTAAGTGTTGAGTCTGTGTAGATTACACAGACCTTAATAAAGTCTGCCCATAAGATTCTTTTCCTTTACTGCATTTAGATCAACTAATCGATGCTACTGCAGGACACGAGCTATTAAGTATCTTAGATGCGTATTCAGGCTATAATCAAATCAAAATGGATCCAGAGGATGAGGAAAAAACTCCTTTCATAACAGACAGCGGGACTTACTGTTATAAGGTAATGCTCTTTGGTCTTAAGAATGCAGGTGCAACGTATCAGAGGTTAGTTACCCAAATGTTTCAAGAGCATTTGGGTAAGACCATGGAGGTACATATAGATGATATGCTAGTTAAGACTCAGCATTAAGAAGATCATATATCACACCTTTCTGAAACGTTTAAAAATTTACAAAACTATAATATGAAATTGAACCCAAAAAAATATACATTTGGTGTGGCATCGGGTAAGTTGTTAGGTTTTCTTATTTCTAACCGTGGTATTGAAGTGAATCCAGCACAGATTAAGGCTATTGAAGAAATTCCTGATATACTTTCAAACAAGAAAGAAGTTCAAAGACTGACAGGAAGAATTGCAGCTTTGGGAAGATTCATTTCTAAATCATCGGAAAAATATTTTAAATTCTTCTCAGCCCTTAAGAAGCAGGATCATTTTGAGTGGAATGAGGAGTGTCAACAAACACTTAGGAATTCGAAAACATACTTATTAAATCCATCTTTGCTAGCAAAACTAAAAGCTGGAGAGAGACTTTTTATCTACGTTGTTATTTCAGAAGTTAAGGTAAGTGTTGTTTTAGTTCGAGAAGAACAAGGTAAACAATCCACTATCTATTATGTTAGTAAATCTTTGTTAGATGCAGAGACACGATATCCTCAATTGGAAAAACTAGCACTTGCTTTAATCATGGCATCTAGGAAGTTAAGACAATATTTTCAATGTCATCCCATTGTTGTAGTGACTGCATACCCCTTATGCAATATATTGCATAAGCATAAATTATCTGGCAGATTGGCTAAATGGGACATAAAGCTATGTGAATATGAAATCACGTACCTACCTAGAACAGTAATAAAACCCCAAGTATTAGCCGATTTCGTGGATAATTTTAGCCAAGGGATGCAATTAGAAGCAGAAAAAGAATTACATATACTTAATAGGGCTAATCCAGGTATGTGGACTTTATTTACTGATGGCTTGTCTAATGTAAAAGCTGCAGGTTTAGGAATTGTCTTAGTAACACCTACGGGTGAAACTATTAGGCAAGCTATCAAATGTCACTCCATAACTAACAATGAAGCAGAGTATGAAGCTGTGATTGCGGGTCTAGAATTGGCACGAGAACTTGGTATAAATCAAGCAGTGATCAAAAGTGATTCAGAAGTCGTGGTTAATCAAATGCTGGGGACTTACACGGCCAGGGAAGCAAGGATGCAACAGTACTTGGAAAAGGTATGGGAACTAATAAATCAATTCCAAACTTGGAAGGTAATACAAATACCAAGGGATGAAAATGTTGAAGCAGATGCCTTGGCTAACCTCGCATCCGCGGCAGATGTAGCAAATGATGCAAACACCTCGGTTATACATTTATTCCACTCAGTTCTCGAACCTGATAAAAATAAGGTAAATTTTAATAATTTAACTTGGGATTGGAGGAACAAAGTTGTTGCTTTTTTACAGCATGGTACCGTCCCTGATGATAAGAAAAAAGCCTATGCGCTATGAAAGAAGGCTGCTCGGTACTGTTTAAAGCACGGTAATTTATATCAAAAAATGTTCGGTGGCCCCTTAGCAAGATGCCTTGGACCTTCGCAAACGGAGTATGTAATGAGAGAAATACATGAGGGACATTGTGGGAATCATGCAGGAAGAAGATCACTGGTGAGAACCTTGATTAGAGCAGGGTACTATTGGCCCAAAATGGAAGAAGAAGCGGAGAGTTTCGTGGCTAAATGTGATAAATGTCAGAGATACGGTAACAATATGCACAGAACAGCAGAATTATTTCATCCAGTCATTGCACCGTGGCCATTTATGAAATGGGGGATGAATATAGTAGGACCGTTACCTCAAGCGAAAGGACAGGTAAAGTTTTTGCTCGTACTTACTAATTATTTCACCAAATGGATGGAGGCAGGAGAATTTAAACATGTGCGAGAAAAGGAGGTTAAGGATTTCATTTGGCGAAATATCATCTGTCGATTGGGAGTACCAAAAGAAATCGTATGTCACAATGGTCCTCAATTTATCGGAGCTCAAGTCACAGAGTTTTTTGACAGTTAGCAAATTAAGAGGATTACGTCTACACCGTATCATCCAGTGGGAAATGGGCAAGCAGAATCAACAAACAAAGTCATAATCAACAATTTAAAGAAACGATTAGAGGAGTCAAAGGGTAACTGGCCTGAAGTGTTACCCGAGTTTTATGGGCATATCGCACAGCAACAAAAACAAGCACAGGAGAAACACCCTTTTCTTTGGTTTATGGAGCTGAGGCATTAATCTCGGTTGAAATAGGAGAACGAAGCACAAGATTCTCAAAAGCAACACAAGAGTCTAATAATGATGTCACGACCCAAACTGATGTGCCGCTATGGGCACCTGATACTTTACTCGATCGAGTACCAACGTAACATATCTTTCTTATTACACCATCTTATACACGAGACATACGGGCCTAATAGGCCAACATGATCCTTTATAAACTTAAAACATAGGCCAACAAGGCCGTACAATCTTTTACGTACACGACATATGTCTACAAGCCTCTAAGAATACATAAATGCCATAAAGGTCGGGACAGAGTCCCGCCATACCAAATAATACATGTCTAAATAATACTAACCAGACGAGCAACTCCGAAGCAAATGGAGCGCACCAACATCTTCCGCTGAGCTGATAGCCTACTTGGAGGGCTCTCGACCTGTCTATCAGGACCTGCAGGCATGAAACGCAGTGTCCGCAGGCAAAAGGGACGTCAGTACGAATAATGTACCGAGTATGTAAGGCATGGAAACATGAACAAGAATAGTAATGTAAAGAGAGAGAGAGGAGATACAACCTAAAAATCTGAGTGCCTCTGGGGGCTACTGATATGAAATGCATAATACATATATATACATAAAAAAAAATTAAAACATTCGCCTCTGTGGGCATCATCATCATCATATCGTACCCGGCCTCAAAGAGGACTCGGTAAAAACGTACTCGGCCACGTGGAGCTCGGTAAACCCAACTGATCGGTGGTTGCACAATAGGTATCGTACCCGGCCGACTATAGCGCGGCTCGGTAGAGTAAAATAGATACATATATATAATGCATGCTCGACTCACGGAATCATGTTCTACATGTTCTATAACTTTCGGAGTGACGTAAGCTCATTGCACCTTCGATTAACATTATGGACATCATAACATCAATATGAGCTTCACTAGGACTCAAGAATCATTCATACTTTCTTAGAATAACTTTGTACGGAAAGAATAACATGGACAACCTTAGTTGCTAGGAGTAGATTCATTATGAGATAGGGTATTTATTTCACATTAGATCATGCCAAAAGAAAGAAGAAAGTGCCTTAACATACGTGGACTAGAAAAAAATCCGTGTGATATTCTTGATAAGGATTACACTGTACTCCCTTATAGTCGAAAAATCCCGTTGCTTTTATAGTATGGCGTGACTATCGTCCTTGGCTTTGTATTCAGGTTCAGTAAATCTAGGCTCTATGTTGTTCTGGATGAAGAGAGTGTTCAACTTCTTTCCGACTCATGTATTACCATAGACACTGCTCTACCTGATTTTGCACCATTTGTGTATCTTTACAAGAGACTTTTCTTCCTTCTCCGCTCGACAGTTTTGAGGCTCCAACACTTGGAACTATTGCAATAAAGTTCTATGCTAATATTTCAGAAGAAGTATACACCCAACTCCTAACTTATGCGTACCATCAATGAGTATATTGTAAAAGGTGGTCACTTACACCTATTGTCCAGCTTCACTACTTGAGAGCGTAAATATTCCAAAATTGAGAGGAAGTGTTTGAGCAAAGGAGTCTGAATGAAGAGTAGCAAGTATAATAATATAATAAGAGCTCTTTTGCATTTGTCTCACCCACTTACGTAATGAATTTTGTATGATTCTCTTCAAGGCTTAAAGCTAAGACAAACTTGCTAAATATCTTAATAAGGAGACACCTTGCCATGTCTCTTATGAGTCATGTAATGGCTTTTGTTGCCATATTCAAGGGTTGCCACGTTTTGTGGTCCAAGCCTTATCCAAAGTCATCCTTAACTCACCACTAATCTCATGGTTAATTTGATAATCTCCCACTATTCAATAATTAACCAATTACCTAAATTATCTCAAGTTACTTAAAACACTACTCACATTTAACACACTTTATACACTTTACTATCATGGTCATGGTACTAGTCCATAAATACAGGGTATTAATGCTCGGTTTGTATTTTATCCAAACATGCCAAACATGGACAAAAATTCATTTTCTTCGATATTACTTACCCTCTTACCTTCACGAATTTACTCATCACTTATAATCCTTATAATCCCCGAATAATCTTTTTCTTAGACTGATGTTAATTACCTTACGACAAAATCAACGTAAAATACAGCAGGGTGCAACACTGCCGTAACTTAATACTAAAGGACATAATATTCTCGTAATATAATATTGTGGGACGTATTATTGCGGGGTGTAACATCATTCCTCCCTTTGGAACATTCGTCCTCGAATGTTAACTGATGCTCTTATCATTCTCGTAACTCATAGCTCTTGGGAATACGTTAATACTCTTCTTTCCATTCAAGCAGTTGCTCTGTGAATAAATTCAAAATCTA
This sequence comes from Nicotiana glauca, assembly GCA_026770625.1. Lineage (NCBI taxonomy): Eukaryota > Viridiplantae > Streptophyta > Magnoliopsida > Solanales > Solanaceae > Nicotiana > Nicotiana glauca. The sequence continues at coordinate 20,330 of MU784087.1, read as the reverse complement.
GGGTATTCCCCCTTTTAGTCTTTTTGCTCATATCATGACCTGTGGTCGAACTCTTCCTAATCTTGTAACTATTGTTACCTCCTGTCATGCAGCCTGTATGACCCTGGCTTTGTAAGTGCACTTATGCAATTCATTTTTCCTTTTTCCTTTTATCTTTTAGTAAATCTCTAGGCCTTGCTTTGTATATATAAGGCTTAATAAGATGCCTCTCTGGGCCTCTATAGGTATACTGAAATCCTTTGCTCGACACTTTGTAGAACTTGCAAATATGGCCATATCTCATTTCATAGATATATGACTTTACTGCATTTACATGGGTTATACTATAGCATAATTTTTCTGCTTCAATCTACCTTTACCGAGTATGCTTACCAAGCTCCCAGTTACTTTTGTTGCCTATCCTTTAGGTATAAATCTCAGTCTTCTAATGCTCTTTCATTACCGATCATCTTAAGAATGGCGGCTAATCTCATCTCATACCTTGTGAATTTTGTCCATCCATTGTTGATCCACCTCAATGTTGATCTATAATCTTTCATTGATAACTTCAAACTTCTTATGTAATACTTTGCCACTAGGGCTTACGTTACATCAAGGAATATTTGAAGTAATTTTCCTGAACCACTTAGCGGTGATACTATACTTCAATAACCGTATTCTATAGGAGGATATGCCATTGACGATGCCGCTATCATTCTTGGATATTGAATCCCCACACTTCTAGCCTTCTATTTGAAGTAAGGACTATTCACAATTCTCTACATTTGAGTATCTTGTACGTTGTTCACCTTTACCTTACTTACCTTAAAATTTTGCATCGTATATTCTATCTCTTTCTTGACCTCCTTTCCACCTAGGTATAATTCACGTCCATAACTTGAATCTTTATCATAATACTCGCACCTCTGGTACATATACAATCCGGTGGGAGCTTCGTACTGACTTCTTATGAGGCTGGTACTTCTTCTAACTGGCTTCCTTGTAGAGCCATTATAAATTATGGTTGTTATGTTATTTTTCCTGATTATCTGATATTAAAAGTGATTCTATCATGTTTTGAAGCACAACTTCTATAATTTTTCTAGGTCCAATAATCAAATTCCTGATTTACTTGGGTGATGTAATTCTTTAGTTTCCTCTTCCTTCTGATATGCCTTTACATAGGCTTAAGCTATCTTCCGATCTATGACTCATGGTATCAGTTATTACATTAGCCTTTCATGGGCATTATGGAATATCCATGATACAATCTTCTAACAATTCAATCCTTTGACTATGCCCTGGTCCTAATTCTTTCTTTTAACTTATACCGGAGTCTTCTATGGCTTTATGATTGTCAAAAAATATGCTGCTTGGATAATGCTCTAAAATCTTGAGTGCATCCATAACATACTAACTCTGGATCATTGGTCGAATAATTCTTTCGTTCCATGTTAGCTTTCTTTCAACGTAAGCTATTACTTTTCCTAGTCTTTTTGCCCCCTCGTTACGTCCATACTTAGTTTATCTTAGTGCCGACACTTGCCAGAGTTTTTATACAACTCATATGATTTCAAATATTACTTCTAACTCTTATTTCCCGTTCATTAGCCATGGTAGGTGCCACTTTCCTTTGGAAGTCTTACAATGTTGTTGCGAGATTGTTGTTACACGACCATTTCCTCATTAGGTTGTTGTGCTTAGGTTGGAGCCTTCTTTCTTATCTCCTCAGCTAGTCTTTCATTGTAGTACTTAGGGAGAACCCTTGACTCTCATAAAGTTGTAAGCTTATTACGGACCTTTTCTGATGTCTTTACTTGCCTATAATCATCTGTAGTTGCTTACTTCCATGCCCTTGTGCTTCTATGGTTGCTTCTGAACTGATATTTTGACTGCCTTCCCAGTAGCGCTTTCTTTTATCCCCGTTGCACTCATACGGTACCTTTAACTACCCCAACTCTTGTTTGAATATATCTCAAAATGATATTCTCTGAAGCTGAATTCTCCATGTTGGGTTCTACTATGTTTATCTTACACGATCTGATGACTCGTCTGTAACCTCCTATTTCGCCATAATAGAGATCTTCCTGACCAATTACTAACTACTCGTTGGCCTATTCTCATATCAATATTTCTCGTAATCTTTCTTAGGTTATTTACTTTATTTTAACTTACGTCTCGCACTGGCTCCTTATTTATTAATAACAGCTCGGGCATGAACCTTTACTTCCTCTCTTTGACGCCGTGCTTGCAGAATATTCTTGAATTGTAGCGTATCTATAAGATTTGGATAAGTTCCATCTCATTCTACTTTCATTTATCGCATTCTTTCTTTACCATTCCATAGTTACTAGAACCATCTAATCCTGACTTAATGCCACATCACTCGATATTCCCCCCTTTAGGGGTGTGCTAAAAGCTGAAGCCACGAGGATATACCTATAGATGTTTTACCTCTTTATCTTTGGCGTCGTTTCTCAACATCAATGATCCTTACTTGCCTTGCGGCAATTCTTCCGTACCAAGGATGACAAATTCCCTTACTCGCGAGGGTGACATGTAGCGTAACTGGCACATACAGTCTCTTAAGTTTAACTTTGCTCACATTGCTTGTTTTAGGGAATCATCTCCCTGAATGACTATTCTCTGAATTCATCGTGAATCTTCTTTTGTGGTCCATTCTATTGCCACTGGAACGAAATCTGAAATTCCCATGATGTCGAGTACTTTCCAATCATTCAGTCCCTAATTCATATTTAGTTTATCTTATTTACTAGTCCATACTGATTTCTATTACTCTGAGGATTTACTCTCCCCTCTGGTAGTTGCGTTGGAGTCACGAACTTATTTCTCAAAATGAGGATATAACCTTATGGCCTATACTCTTTTGTTGTCTCAAGGCTTGTCACCTCTTGTATTTCCTTTCACTTGACTATAAACTCTATAATATTGTCATTTTTTTTCTAATGTTGTCATTCATGTATCACCTCATACTCATAATGCTTCATTAACTCTCTTCTTATTTTCTTGCTAACATTTCTGTCAATTGCTTTATTCAAAAAACTCGAACAAGACATTCTTTTGCCTTTAGCTTCCCTTTGCTCCATCCAGTGGCTCTTCAGGTTGCTTAACGTTCTCACACGAGCCACACTAAGGTAATATGTATCCCTTCAAGGCTTATAGTGCATGTCTTTGTCGTACTCATATCTGGCTACACTATTTTAAAGTGTACCATCTGGGTGTCTCACAAGGAGATATATTAGCGCATTTTCAATATCCTTCGAAATGTCAACTGACACAAACAATTCATCCATCCTTTCTTCTTATACTACTTCTATTAACCCCCATAGGGCATATCTGGAATGGGTGCGACCAATTGTCTATACCTCTGTTACTATTGAATATAACACAAAAAGCTTATGTTCCTCTGCCTCAATTATAAACGTTGTTAACCTTCATTAACTGGGCGCCTCGTACCATTCTTCATCTTGCTTTTTTTGCTTGTTGAAACTTATATTTATCCTTTTAATCTCTCATTGTCTTTCAACATAAAGGTGGATAGGCATTCTTGCCTTAAGGCTCCTTATCAAGAGGCTTACACCTTTCAGTATACCCATGATCTGCTAAAGACCTCACATTTACTTATCGTAGGCATTATACAAAATTCAATTCCTCTGATTCAGCTCTTCCACAACTATATCTCTTTCCAATCCTTCTTTCCGGATGTAGGTATCGTCTTATTACGAATAATAAAAAAAAAATTGAATTTGAATTCTTATAAGTGAGCTCTACCAAAGGATCTAGAGTAAGAAGAAAGAGTGACAATCCTAAATGCCCTGTAGCCTCCTGCTTATAAGTGTGGTGCACGACACACCCATAAACAAGACTCTACTAGACGCGGCTTGTAGACATCCCTAGGAAAGAACTGCTCTGATACCACTTTTGTCACGACCCAAACCGATGTGCCGCGACGGGCACCCGATACCTTACTCGATCGAGTACCAATGTAATATATCTTTCTTATTACATCATCATATATACGAGACATACGGGCCTAATAGGCCAACATGATCCTTTATAAACTCAAAACATAGGCCAACAAGGCCGTACAATCTTTTACGTATACGACATATGTCTACAAGCCTCTAAGAATACATAAATGCCATAAAGGTCGGGATAGAGTCCCGCCATACCAAACAATACACGTCTAAATAATATTAACCAGACGAGCAACTCCGAAGCAAATGGAGCGTACCAACATCTTCTGCTGAGCTGATAGCCTACTTGGAGGGCTCTCGACCTGTCTATCAGGACCTGCGGGCATGAAACACAGCGTCCGCAGGCAAAAGGGATGTCAGTACGAATAATGTACCGAGTATGTAAGGCATGGAAGCATGAACAAGAATAGTAATGTAAAGAGAGATAGAGGAGATACAACATGTAACATCTGAGTGCCTCTAGGGGCTACTGATATGAAATGCATAATACACATATATACATAAACATTTTTTTAAAACATTCGCCTCTGTGGGCATCATCATCATCATATCGTACCCGGCCTCAAAGAGGACTCGGTAAAAACATACCCGGCCATGTGGAGCTCGGTAAACCCAACTGATCAGTAGTTGCACAATAGGTGCCGTACCCGGCCGACTATAGCGCGGCTCGGTAGAGTAAAATAGATACATATATATAATACATGCTCGACTCATGGAATCATCTTCTAAACCTTTCGGAGTGACGTAAGGTCATTGCACCTTCGATTAACATTATGGACATCATAACATCAATATGAACTTCACTAGGACTCAAGAATCATTCATACTTTCTTAGAATAACTTTGTACGGAAAGAATAACATGGACAACCTTAGTTTCTAGGAAGATTCATTATGAGATAGCGTATTCATTTCACATTAGATCATGCCAAAAAAAAGAAGAAAGTGCCTTAACATACGTGGACTAGAAAAAAATCCGTGTGATATTCTTGATAAGGATTACACTGTACTCCCTTATAGTCAAAAAATCCCGTTGCTTTTATAGTATGGCGTGACTATCGTCCTTGGCTTTGTATTCAGGTTCAGTAAATCTAGGCTCTATGTTGTTCTGGATGAAGAGAGTGTTCAACTTCCTTCCAACTCATGTATTACCATAGACACTGCTCTACCCGATTTTGCACCATTTGTGTATCTTTACAAGAGACTTTTCTTCCTTCTCCGCTCGACAGTTTTGAGGCTCCAACACTTGGAACTATTGCAATAAAGTTCTATGCCAATATTTCAGAAGAAGTATACACCCAACTCCTAACTTATTCGTACCATCAATGAGTATATTGTAAAAGGTGGTCACTTTCACCTATTGTCCAGCTTCACTACTTGAGAGCGTAAATATTCCAAAATTGAGAGGAAGTGTTTGAGCAAAGGAGTCTGAATGAAGAGTTGCAAGTATAATAATATAATAAGAGCTCTTTTGCATTTGTCTCACCCACTTACGTAATGAATTTTGTATGATTCTCTTTAAGGCTTAAAGCTAAGACAAACTTGCTAAATGTCTTAATAAGGAGACACTTTGCCATGTCTCTTATGAGTCATGTAATGGCTTTTGTTGCCATATTCAAGGGCTGCCACGTTTTGTGGTCCAAGCCTTATCCAAAGTCATCCTTAATTCACCACTAATCTCATGGTTAATTTGATAATCTCCCACTATTCAATAATTAATCAATTACCTAAATTATCTCAAGTTACTTAAAACACTACTCACATTTAACACACTTTATACACTTTACTATCATGGTCATGTGCTACTTTGCATGGTACTAGTCCATAAATACAGGGTATTAATGTTCGGTTTGTATTTTATCCGAATATGACAAACATGGACAAAAATTTATTTTCTTCGATATTACTTACCCTCTTACCTTCACGAATTTACTCATCACTTATAATCCTTATAATCCCCAAATAATATTTTTCTTGGATTGATGTTAATTACCTTACGACAAAATCAACGTAAAATACAGCAGGGTGCAACACTGTCGTAACTTAATACTGAAGGACATAATATTCTCGTAATATAATATTGTAGGACGTAATATTACGGGGTGTAACAGATGAAAAGATGCGGGTCAATTTGGATTTATTAGAAGGCAGGAGAGAAGCCGCGTTAATAAGAGTGGCAGCACAAAAACAAGTGATCGAACGATATTACAACAGAAAAGCTCGCGTGAGATACTTCAAAATTGGGGACTTCGTGCTTAAAAAGGTTTTTCAATCTACAAAGGCAGCCAACGTAGGTAAATTAAGCCCGACCTGGGAAGGACCCTATAGAGTTCGTGATATTGCAGGAAAAGGAGCATATGAATTGGAAACAATGGATAGGAAAGTGCTTCCTTCACATTGGAATGATGTTCATTTGAAGAGATACTACTTGTAAGGACAAACCCACAGTCAGGTATCACCATGTTAAATTTTATTTTTTTTGAATTGTTAAAATTTTACTAACGATTTTAGATGATACGCAAAACGCTAACCCGTACTAAATGATGAGTTACGACCTGTAAGGAAAAATGGAATAAACTAAAATTCCTGGCCCAGGGTTACAATTATTCTGATAGAAAGATAAATGGGTTAAGAAGTATTCATCTATAATCGCATCCCCGAGTCACGTATGTATTTCCTTTTAAGAAAAAGGACCAAGTAAAAGAGACTATCAAGTGCTCGAGGCTTCATACTTCAACACTCAAACACTTGGGGGACTGCATAGTATACACAGTCACATGTATAAAAAGGCAAAGAAGATTGAGGAAAAATCAAGCCTAGAAGAGTCAAGTGCGAAGTGAAAGTTACGAAGTCATGGCATCCATCAGAGTATTCTTTCCCATGAGAACAATGGAGTCATGTCTCAAACCCTTCCTAATGTTTTGGAACTAAGGGAATCCAATACATCTCAAAACGGTTAGGGTAAAGACTATGTACTAAAACAGGTTACAAGGAAAAACCCTGTATCTATTGTTCTTCTTTTGTAAAAATCTGTTACAAGAAAAACAGTTATGAAAAAGTTATAGATGTAATTCAAATACATGTAAAGTATTATTCAAAACTTGTCAAGGTTCAGAAATAAAAACTTGTCAAAGTTATTTCAGAGAAACATGTGTGTTCCTATCTCTTTTATCGTATGATAACACCATTATGAAGTTGAAACGTCTTCTTTATTAAGTGTCGAAATATAAAAGGGCCCTCTTTTATAAAACTCATATTATTTAGTTATGAAATTAACAAAAGCATTTTCAAAGAATAAAAATGCAAAATATTCTTTAAGTCCTTGAAAATAAAAGGCAAGAATAGAACAGACGGAAGTTTAATGAAAATAAGAACTTCTTAATACTTAAAACTAAAGACTAAGTATAAACTTAGTCATCAAACTGCTCATACAAAATACCCCATGACTAGAATTGGGACTTGTACTTCTAAAATAAACCCTTAACTGATAACCAAAGGTTTGATTACAAAAAATTATCACAAGAATCCAAGGACTTTAAACATAGTTTTCCAAATAGGTACCTGCAAAAAGGGAATTTAAAGCAAATGTAAATCTTTTCACTAAGGAGAAAGAACTGAAGAGGGATCATCAGCGGGCTCAACTGGAATAACATCGTCAACAGATGAGGGTTAATCTTCAATCAAAGCAGTTGGAGCATCAACAAATGAGGTCTCAACTTGACTTGCAACAAGAGGCATAGTTGAGCTTGAAGGTGTGACACCCGTGGCAATTTCAACAGTCACAAGGACTTCAACTGTGGGAGTTTCAGCCAAAGAAGTTTCAATCACGGGAGCTTTAACTTCGGGAGATGAAAAATCTTGTGGTTGTTGAGCTTGTTTAATGGTCTAATTTATCTTGGCTAATTTTGATTCCAGGTTGAAACCTTCTTGGCCCATTTCCACTAAGGTGTCACGACGAGAATTTAAGAAAGCCCAACTTACCTCAATATCGGCTTTCCCTTCAAGAAGTTCATAATCTTTCTCCCAAGCAACGACTTCATTCTTACGTTCTTCGTTCTCAGCTAAAACTGAACTATAAGATGATTGAAGGGTAACATGGGAGCTCTCTAAGACACGTACCTTGTCCACGGAAACTCGAAGTTCCTCTTGTTCCTATGAAAGGTTTTGCACAAGCTCCCCAGCATAAACTTCTTTCTGAACCAACAAAGCCTTTAGAGCCCTATTTTCCTCGTTGGCCTTGGATAACTACTCTGAAAAAGAGGATTCTAGACGTTCTTTTTCCTTCTCAGCTTGGCTTGAGGAAAACTTAATCACCACCAGCTCTGAGGTTAATGTTTGAACTTGCTATTCTAAGGTACTTTTTCTCTCATGTAAATCCTCCATGTCGATTTGGGCACCTTCAAACTGGTCCTTCCAGTTGTTTGCCTCCAACTGAGAGCCACGGGCAGCCTCTTCTGCATCATGGGCAGCCTTCTCCAAATCACGTGCCAACTTCTCCAAGAGGGAGATTCGGTTCATTAGCTCAGTACCAATGATATTGGCCAACATAAACAAAAAAGAGGAGAGGTCAGAATTTCAAAGTCGGAAGTTTTTATAAAATAAAGGGAAGGAAAATACCTTTAGAGTAGCATGCACTATATTATTCATGAGGGTCAGGTTACTATGGCTTTCAAATTTAGTTTTCTCAATGGTGCCAATCAAAGGCTCGATCCAAGTATCAGCTTGGCCGGACTTCCTCAAAAGACTGTTGTTGGTAGGAACCTCAATGGTTACGATCCTCATAGCAGCACCCCTACTTGAAGAGCCCACCTCCGTATGATGAACAATGGGGGGAATTGCTGAGGGAGGAGCGGTGGAAGGAGTAAAAATAGTGGAGGAAGGGGAAGAAGCAATAGTTGATGAAGGTAGAGAAGTAATCATAGGTACAGAAGATGAAAAAGAAGACAAAGAAAGTTCATATAGAACAAGTCCTAAGGCTCCACTACCAAAACCACTAGCAAAAAATTGATCTATTGACTCACGAGTGTCGTGAGGAGAAACATCATCATCAGGGATGATAATAGGAGTAATAACAGGCTCAGAAAGAGATAGGTGAGGGGAGACTTCAGCCTCGTCTTCAGAAACGATACGTCTCCTGGCTTGTGGTCTTGACACCAAAGAGCCCTCGTCTTCTTCAACAATCTTTCTTTTTACAGAGCCCAAGAATATATCTTGGCTGAAGAGGTACGAGTACCTAAAGAGTCACGAGATGCCATGACGGCCTCTGCAGTAACTCCTCGAATAGCAAATCTTGATAAAAAGAAGGATAAAAGTTAGAACAACAAAAATACTTATATGAAGACGAGGTGAAAATAGAAACCCTTACCATGAGTTATTACTTTCCAACCATAACGGTTAGAAAGAGTTTTCCATGACCTACCCTCCACTGGGGCAGTCTTCGGTAATTTTTCTACCCAACCACGGAAGTTGGGCATAGACTCCACAACACCCATGGTTGTAGAAAAGAAAAAGAAGTAATATTAGGAAAAGTAAGTAAGCTTCGAAAGAAGAAAGGCATGAGGAAGATTTAATACATGTGCAAAGTTCCACTTCTCAGGGAAGGGAACGTTATTTTCACCCACTAAACCAGCAGTGGGGGCAGAAACAAACTGGGATACCAGACACGGTCTTTATCATCCTCGAGGCTCACTAAAACCCTCTTGCTCCTGGCTGCAAGGGTAAATACGCCGTTGCGGAAAAGCCTAGGAGAATAGAGGTGAATTAGGTGGGGAAAAGTAAATTTGATATCCACCATGTTAGCAAGGTGTCTTAAGCAGGCAACAGACCTCCAAACAATCGGGCCAATTTGACCTAAACATATGTCAAAAAATGACAAAAGTCTAAGATGACTGGGTTGATGACCGGTTTAAACCCTAGAGTAAAGGGATATGTGTGAACAAAAGAGAATCTGATTAAGTAAGACGTGATCCTTTGATTTGGGTTTGGAACGATGATTAGAAAATCTTCACTCCAATGACAATCCTTACAAACTATGAGAGCTAAAATATATGTTATTTGAGTATGGAAAGGATCATCACGATTTAAGGAGGCAACTTGAGTCCTAAGGGACTCTCTATCATGATGAAAAGAAATTTCAGAGGGGACTATTTCCTCAACTAGAGGCTCACGAAGTGGCTCAGAGGATTCTTTGTTCCTAGAAGAACTCCTCTGAGAGTGTGAACCTCTAATCCCAGAAGAGGGACCAGAGCTAGAAGAAGGAGTGGACGTACTACCACCACGAGCAGATCCTAGGCTACAGAGTCTACCCCCTCTTCTATATCTAACCGGAGTATTGGGGGAAGCTATCTAGAATGGGGATTCTCCTAGGATTAGGGTTTGGTGAAGCCATGACAGAGAAGGTTAAAGTGAAGCAGAAAAGAATAAGAAGGTTTTTGAAGGATTAGAGTGTATGGTACGCTTTATGTGGAACATGACAAGTAGAGAAGTTATATTTATACTAACGGGTAACCGGCAAAAGGAAAAAGTACGATGATGGAAGAACCATAATAATGATAACTGACACTTCGTGAACAATGAAGCCAAAAAGAAAGCCCGAGAAAATGCTGCACAATTGTGAAACCAATAAGAGGAAGACACGTGTTTAATGCATTAAATGGAAGTGACAATTGAAGCGTCAACTCTGTCAGAGCATTAATGGTGATGAAAATTCTCCTTTAATGAATTCCACTTTCCAAATATTCAAACTGATGAATAAATGGAAAGTGGGGGACTATCTGTATTGAAAAAAATTGTATTTGTATATATGGTGACGTGTCATGACACGTGGGATGGTCAGTGAATTATAGTTAGCAACGATTCAAGAATTGCAAAGCAGGCACGAGTAAGGAAAAAGGAAGAGGTACGGGATAAGAGTATCAGCACTCGTACCTATCTAAGTTTATTTACATTCGAGCAATAGAAAGAATGAACCTGGCTATAGAAAAGGATGCAGATACGATATTTAATGAGTATTAAATGCTGAGTCCGTTAAAGAATATATACATTCAATGTAATGATTATGTAACATAACATTCAATATCATTAATTACTCATAATAGCCTCATTATGATTTAGACATGACGAACATTCCCAAATGAGCCTATAAAAGAGAGATATGTAATCAGTTGAAGGACACAAGGCACTATTGAAATATACTCTGATTTACTAGCTTTCATATCTTATTATTCTCAAATTTCTTTCTTTAACTCTTTTCGGATTATCAGTAACCCGTATTTTTCTAAATTCAAACTTTGACCTAAAATCTAATTTTTGGTTAAACAATACTGTTTTGTAAACTATAATAGTATAGTATTGCAGTATAGCTATATACTCCTACAACATATTGTATACCGTAGTGGTATATTATAGTTGTGTTCTTCTTCGTTTTCAACTGAAAATTTCGATCTCAATCACCTAAAATCGGGTCCAAACGCTATCAAATTTCAGCATGAACTTCTAGAAGGTACTGTAAGCAATATTTAACAGCACCCACTTTGAATCAAACAAGAAATCTTCAAAAATAAAATTGAGCTTTCAAGCCCAACAATGGTGGATATTCAAATACACATAAAATTTTAGATCTGGGAAACTTAGTCGAAGATACTATAAGCAATATTTTATAGCACCACGTCGCAAATAATAAATCTTCAAGAAGAGAAGTGTTTTTGCAAACTAGCTATAATACTTGTTAATGGCTTCATCCTCTTCATCTTCATTATCATCCTACTCACCATGTGCAGCATGTAAATTCCTACGTCGAAAATGCCGGCCAAAATGCGTGTTTGCTCCTTACTTCCCACCAGATCAACCCCAGAAATTTGCAAATGTTCACAAAATATTTGGAGCCAGCAAAGTGACAAAGCTGCTCAGTGAATTGCAGCCTCACCAAAGGGAAGACGCCGTCAACTCTCTCGCTTATGAAGCCGACATGCGTCTCCGTGATTAAAGGGTAAATAGGCAGGTAAATAGTTTGGGGACCATGAGTAGGAGTAGTAAATAGTTTGGGCATGGGCATTAAAGAGTAAATAGTTTGAAATTAATAGGTATAAAGTGAGATTTTCTCTTTAAAATTTTAGTCATTTTAAATTAGTAATATAGATATACAGTCTATATTTATCTATTTTTTTTTTGTTTAAGACAAATATAAAATTTGAAGTAAAAATTTTAGGTTTCGAGTGAACTAGTTAGATGTACTTTAGTTCCGCCCCCGCACCCAAATGTTATCCACAAGGAGCTAGAAGCCTGGCTACGAGTTTTGTTGAATCCAATAATTTTGGCTTAAATAATCTATTTGTATTATAATTTTTATTAAATATATACAAATATTAAATTTAGAAGCCACTTATATATTAAACTTAATATTATTCTAAAATCTAGAATTCATAAAATTGATATTCCGGCTCTTTTCGAACTTTAACATGTAAGGTTCAAGGAGAAAAAAGTAATTTAACAGAAGCTATTGTGGGCAGTTTGCAAAATGTGATTGGGGGAAGCTGCGTGAACTGTAATAAGAAACAACCTGAGATGAAACTTTTACCAAAATAATGGAACATTCCTTTATTTAAACTAAACATCATTAGTTCACTAAAGTATCTTCCAAACTCATTGGAGAATAAAAACACTTTCTTTCTTCAGTTGCCTATCTTTTTTTTTTCTTTTCTTTATTCAGAGAGAGAGAGAGAAAGAAGCAGCAGTTGAAATTAAAGAAAGAAGAGAGAGAAAAATGACAAAAAAAGCTTTCTATCAATCAATTATACACAAAAGCTCCAGAAATCATGTTACCTTCCCTTTGAGTTAAAATTCTTGGTTTGCTTTCTGAAGCTGCTCTTAGCTTACCACTCTATTTATATATATAACCAGAATAATAATACTACTAATGTAAGATACCAAATCTCTCAAACTCTCTCAATAATATCTAGGTTTATCACTTTTTTCTTTTTTACTTTCTGTTATTAACATGAAGTCTGTACATGTAAGAATTTCTGCTGCTTTTTTTTTTTTTTTTTTTGTGTGTAAAATTTTAGACATGGTTTATAGGTGACTGTGAATAAAATATGAAGTGGGGTTTTTGTATTATGCAGTAATGGGAAATGTGAGTGGGAAAAAAGAAGAAGGTGAGACATCAGGATTAATCAAGAATCAAGAAGATGAAGAGGAGGAATATATGGAGTATGCTCATGGTCATGGCCAGTTTTCAGATTCTATGGTTCAGTCCCCTCCTCATAGCCCTAAAGCTTATCAGTCTCCTTTGATTTTCACTCCACAGGTGAGGCTCAAAAAACAAGTCACTAGTATATATTTATGTTAGCTATGTTGGCATTATCAAGATACAATTTTTTGTTTCCTTTGAGCATATGTTATGGTGTATATTATTATTGGTATTCTTTTATTTTGGGTAAAGTATGTTGTATGTGTCTATGTTTCAAGAAAATCTTACCTTTTTTTCTTTAAGACGGTGGTGTTCGAACCGGCACAAGTATTGGGAACTCTGCCAACCAATGTTTAGATAGATAGAAAAAAATTACCTAGTGTTGTTTACCTCCGTTGTAAAATCCTAATTCATTGACCACTTGGCCACACCTTTACGTGCGTGTTTCAAGAAAATCAAGTCTTCTAAAGAATGTTTTATTTCAAGCCACAGTGAGCTAAACTTAGAACCTAAAAGATGGGTGCCTCTTTAGAATCTTTTACTATTTTTTTTATATGATACTCAAAAGGGAAATAACCTCTCGAAGAAATATAGGATAAGATTGGTTATAATAAACTCTTGTGGTTCGATCCTATCTCGAATTCTGTGCATGGCGGGAACTTAGTGTACCGGGCTACACCTTTGCTTAAAAGGGAATGCTTAATTAAATTGTTAAAGCTCTTCACTATAATTGTGTGTGAAAAATGTATATGGTAGCTGGTGTTTTGCCTGAAATGGTGGAAGCTGTACATTTACTTTGGGATTGGAGACTTAAGAAGTATAATATTCCTCCCTGTTGTACAAATTTTGTGGGGTTAATTTGTTGTGTTTGGTACGTTAAAGGAACACAAGAAGATCATTTGGCCATTTGTTAGTCACAAAAAAATTGAGGGGACCAACTAACACATTAAATGTGTTGCATAAATGTATGCTCTTTATTTACAGCTCACTTATTTAAGTTCTTTCCGTAGAATTTTGGTAGTTTCCTTGTTAGTCTTGTATATTCTTATTATTTGATTTCTGCTAGTATTATTTATTGTTTTTTTCGCTTCGGTTTTCTTTTTAGTTTACTGGTGTTGTTGCTTACTGTTACTTCTTCCTCTCTATCTTTCTGAGCCGAGAGTCTCTCTAAACAATCTATTACTTTCTTAAGGTTAGGGTAAGGTTTGCATACACTCTGCCCTCCCCAGACTACACTAGTGGGATTACACTGGGTTTGTTATTGTTGTAGTGGAGTTTTGGTAGAATTCAGGCTAGAGGTGTGCATTCGATTTATCGATTCGATTTTGACCCTTATCGATAATTACTTATCGATTATCGATTTGTACATATGCTTATTGTTATCATTTCAATAAGGTTTCGATTTTTTTGATTTCGATTTCGATAATAAATAATCGATTCGATTTATCAACAAACCGATTCGAATGCACACCCTAATTCAGGCACTGAAACTACAATTTGAAAACTGATACTTCACTGTTCTACAAAGTAAAAGATTTTCAGTAAGATTCCAACTATTTGAAAGGGAGTGTTGGCATAACTGGTAAAGTTGTTGTTATGTAACCAGGAAGTTACGGGTTCGAGCTTTGGAAACAGTCTCTTGCAGAAATGCATGGTAAAGCTGCGTACAATAGACCCTTGTGGTCCGGTCCTTCACCGGAACCCGCGCATAGTGAGAGTTTAGTGCACCGGACTGCCCTTTATTCCAACTATTTATCTTTGTAGAAACTTCATTCTCCAGGTTCCAATTTTTCCTTTACAAAGGCCGGATGAAATGTCAATGCAAAATCAAAGTGGAAACATAGTGCAAAAGACAATGGAGTATGGAGAAATGCCTTGTGAAAATGGGATACCAACAATGATCACATGGAGTTATGGGGGAGTTGAAGTTGCTATTGAGGGATCGTGGGATGGTTGGAAGACAAGGCATGTTCATTGATTTTTATTTCTTTTGTTGCATTTTCAGTCCCTTGAAAAACTTGAGATTGTTAACAAAGTGATTTAATTTAACTTTTTTTGCAATAGAGATATCCTACAAAGAACAGACAAGGACTTCAGTGTCATGAAGGTGTTGCCGTCAGGCGTGTATCATTACCGGTTTATTGTTGATGGACAATGGAGATATGCTCCTGATTTTCCATTTGAACGCGACGATATGGGAAATGTGTTCAATGTCTTGGACTTGCAGGTAATCTTCAGGGAACCATTCCAATTTTAACTCAACACTGGTTTATCAGTGATCCATTTGATCTACTTGGTAGTGAAGCTATCTAGCTGAGGGTCAATCGGAAACAACCTCTCTGTCCTTCTAAGGTAAAGGCTGCGTACATTTTACCCTTTCCAGACCCACTCGTGGGAATTGACTGGGTTGTTGTTGGTAGTAAAGGTATCATACATTGCATGTGTGGATATGACTGGTGAGACAGGTTAGTTGTGAAAGCATCAATTCTTATATGTTAAAATATTTAAGGGAAAAAAATAGTAAAATATTTCATGTCAGGCAGTGTAATGGGATAATGTCTGAAAATGAAACCAGTAGCTGAAGATAAGGTTGCAGTTCTGCTTCCTGAAAATAAAATACTTTTTCCTCTGTGTCACTGCTATTAATGTTGCCTTCTGTTCTTTTTATAAGCAAGTTTCTTGATAGCTACTATGTCTTAAAAGTGCATAGTTCTTGACAAATTCAGCATAAGTAAAATGCAGTTCGGTATACTAAGTTCCACTATGCGCGAGATTCAAAAAGGACAGGATCACAAGGGTCTATTGTACGCAGTCTTACACTGCATTTTTGCAAGAGGTTGTTTCCACGGCTCGAACTCGTGACCTGCTGGTCACATGACAACAACTTTACCAGTTACGCATAAAGATTCTTGTTAAATACTGTGGCCTCATGCAGTCAATTCTCGACTTTGCAACAGAAGAATAGATAATATGTAGCCTATTAAAAGTATATTGATGGTCTCTGGCTATTGCTCTACCATTATCATTTTCCTATAATATAATCAAACACAATGATTCTACTTACAACTAATTGTTATATGCAGGATACTGTTCCAGAGGTTCCTAATAACACCAGTTGTTCAGAAGCACCTCTTTCCCCTGAATCAAGCTACAACAGTGTCCCTTTCAGTTCAGAAGATTTTAACGAAAAACTACCAGATTTGCCTCCTCTGCTACAACAGACACCTCTCGACCTACCATCTTCATCTCGGAGCAGTATGGAGACATTGCAGAAGCCATTACCAGCAGTTTTGAACCATCTTTACATACAGAAAACGCGCAGCAGTAAATCAATGGTAGTACTAAGTTCAACACATAGATTTCGCACTAAATTTGTGACAGCAGTGCTTTATAAGTCCTTGAAAAACTTAAAAAAGTGAATTGCTTTCAAAAAGAAGGAAGCTACCAATCGGTTTATATCGGATAGGAAAAAGTGTCTGTAAGGAAAAGTAGCAAAGGTCTACTACATTTTGGAAGTGTTTTCTTTTTTTCTTTTGACACTCAATTATCAGAAGTAAGCATCTGAATCTTATCAAAGTTTTGCAGATATTTTTGTTACTGCAAATTGTATCTTGATGTGATATTTACCGATATGTTGCTTCTGTGCATCTGTATGACAACTATGATGCCCGCGCTAGATTTATGAAAAAGGTTGCGTCTTTACCAAATTTGGTTGTGTATTAAAATTTCCAGTAAACATCTTATTTGTATTAAGGCTTCTAGCAGTCTATTCTTATGATTTGATTTACAAGTGCTGCTTTCTGTTTAAACCGGAAAGGATGAAGTGATAACTTCTTACATCTGTTATACAAATATGTTATTTTGGTATAATCAAGAAGTTTTAGGCTAATCATTTGCATAAACATGTCAACATTCAAGCTCTTCTGTTTTCTACTACTAAAGAACAACAGAGTATTTACATAGATTCTGATTTTATCTCCTCATTATGATGACATTCTCCGTAATGATCTTATCAAAATCTCGGGGACTAAATCAAAGCTTTACTAGTCTTGAACCACCTATCCACCCTTGACATTCTCAATATTAAGATAAGACAACAATGACAAATGACCAAGAATATTGAAGGTATGAATATATCATTCGGTTATCAAATGTGAGTGAAGTTGATTGAATAGCACGCTCATACGACAGTGATATCAACGGAACTGGAGGCCTAAAACCAAAATATATTAAAAGAAAAATTCATATAATAGTAAGACACAAAAAAAAAAAGCATACATGGCTTTGATCTAGCGGTTAGCACGCCTGTCATGTTATTGAACTCTCCCCTATATAAAAATATGGTATTAAGTGAAAATGTAAAGGAGTGAACGAATATTGTTGCATTTTTTCTTTAAAGGGTGTGAATGGGAAATGGAGGAGACACCTTTTGGATTGTACCTCTCCATCTCACCCTTCCTTTCTCTATAAATTTAGAGGCTTGGCCTCATTTTTAAAATATGGAAAAATCTGAAAATTTCTCCCCTCTTTTATATATTGTTGCATTATTTTCAAATAAACATAAGTGTCAAGTGTGATTTGCTCCATCTATTAAGTTCGCTGAAATTCTGTAATTTCGATTGCCAGTATTGCAGAATAGTTATTCTGTTCTATCCTGGGAGGAATTAATCCAAAATCTTGGGCAACAGTGAAGGGATTAAATTCCTTAAGGACACACAAGCAACTTGTGGGCTCGGAATTAGTTTTTCTGTTTTGTTTATTAAACTAACGTTTCTCCACTTCTCTGATTTTCTGTTTTTTTTTTTAACAAAGTAATACCAACAATCTTAAGGAATTTATTTTATTTTCTATGTTCATATTATCATTTGTTAAAGATCAAATGAAAAAGAAGAAGTAACAGACTATTGACTTTACAGTCTTGTTTTTCCTTGTCTGCGTATATCCATTGTTATTTACTTATTTGGCAATGACTTTCTTGGTGAAACAATGCAATCGTGCGGAACCGTACGGTGTGATGCCACATAATGCTCTGGATTATTTATAAGTGCTATTTCATATTTATTAGTGTTGATATTCCAAAAGTTTCCAACTGAAAAGAAACAATTTTGACGGGATAACTAATAAATCATTCATAAGATAAACAGAACTGTTGGTGGAATATATATTTTTGTTTGAATTGCTGCAAACCAGAATCATACTTGTTAGGATTGGACAACAGTTCCCCTTCTTTTAGGTATAATCATATTAAGAAAAACAAGCAAACTTCACGATTGATTAATGGTGACTGTTCACGGAAAGATGCCATTAATATGTTATCTTGGTTTTCTATAAACCAAGGGAATCGTTATTGTTTTCTTATGTTGGGTGATCACAAAAGAAATCAATCACGGACAGATTGATCGATAACAAAATGTAGAAGTTTGACCTGGAAGTGGACATATTTACTTGACAATATTGTATCTAACATATATTTTCCATTTTTTGTGACAGACACGATAATGATTGGCAAAATACATATACAACCCCTTCACGGGTAATTGACAAGACAAGCAATTGTTAAACTTTAATTGCAAATATGAGTGCAAGGATGAACCAGCCATTGTTGTTTCCTCTGGCTTGCCATCTCTCTAGTGTCACAGAGAAAATTTGGAGTGGAACGTATCGGTGTACTCATCGATTATTTGGGGCTTTCATTTTGCTAATTAATTTGGTGAGAATTTATGCTATTTACGAATTGTTTGCTCCATTGCATATCGGTACGGTTGGAAACTTGTAATAGTTTCCTGAATATTAAAAATTGAGAGTCAGCAATAGTTTTACTAATCATGGTATATTGTGAATAATTAATATCTCGTAGTCTCTGAATTAAGGTTTCAATGAGACTAAATTTAATTGATCGTAGAAGCAGAAAGTAAATCGGGTTATACTTTCTTTGCTCTAATTTTATGCTTCTACCCTTATGATTCAATTTTGCAAATGTTAGGGTAGATATTTTATGTGATAATCTCAAAGTATTATTTATTTGCATGATTTGGTAGCACGCATAAAGACATGCATAAAATTACTTTCAAGGTTTGTAAGATGTGAGTTAGGCTTACAGTAATACTTGAAGTATTTTGAGATCATGAATGTAATATATGTAGAGATGAACATATATATGTTTGATTAGACGTCAAATTGTTTAAAGTGTTGATCACGCCCAACTCTAGTCGTAAAAAGGATAAGCGGTCGTTGTAAATATAATCCGGTATACAAGTCCGGAGTCGAATCCCACAGAGAACTAAGGCTTAGTTGTATTTGTTTAATATCACCACGAAGACAAGATTGAAAAATAAATAAACAGTTGTTATAATAATCGACTAAAATACGTTATTAGAGCGTAATAATCGACTAAAATACGTTATTATAGCCTATCATCAAGTGTTATAATGGTTTAGTTGGAAAACCATTTAGAAAGGAAATTAGAATTCTTGTGATTTTATACCCCTGATTTTGGAGACTAAAATCTTCGTAATTTTCTACTCCTGCTTCGAGATTAAAATCTGCGTGATTTTCTACTTATTTGTTGAGATTAAAGTCTTCGTGACTTTCTACTCATTTGTCGGAAATTAAAATCTAAGTGACGTTATACTCGTTTTGGAGATTAAAATCTTAGTAATTTTCTACTCTAATTTATTTTTCGGTTTGAAGATTAAAAACTTCACCATTTATTAAATTTGATTGTGTCACATATTATTCGGTTTGAAGATTAAAAACTTCACCATTTATTTGATCTAGTTATATGAGATGATACTCGGTTTGAAGATTAAAAATTTTACCGTTTATTAATTCTGAATGTGTCAGATTGGTTTGAAGATTAAAAATTTCACCATTTATTAATTCTAGCTATGTCGTGATACAAACAACAATTCTTGTGGTTGGCTCAACAACGTAATAGGGGCGTTGAATATGAATCTCATTTTGAAGAAATATGTTTGGAATATGAAATTATTCACCAAACGATCGCCCCTTAGTTACCGCAATCTAATAGAATTGCGGAAAGAAAGAATAGAACGTCAAAGGAGACGATGAATGCCTAGTTGATAAGTTCTGGTTTTGATCACGCCCAATGTATATCCTCTAAATAGGATTCTGCGGACGTTGCAAATAAAACCCAAGTATTAAGCCC
>MU784073.1:12152-75337 GCA_026770625.1 Nicotiana glauca | reverse complement strand
AACCCAAGGAAGAGGAAGAAGAGGATCAGCAGCAGCAATAACACAACAAATAACAGCACCAGCAATGGAACAGTAACACCAGCAAATGAGACAGCTTTTAAAAGACCAACAAAGCCAATACAATAGCAACACCAGCAAACGACCAGAAATACCAATCAGCAGTAGTACACGACAACTACTTGAAACCCCCAAACTTTTCAAAATCAAAACAGGACCAACTAACCCCAATGAAACAGTAACAAGCTCTCAAACACTGATCCAAAAATTGAAAGTAAACTCCTCTCTATATGTCTAAAAATCAACCCTTTTAAGTTTGATCCCTTAACTAGATTTCAAAGACCAACCATCACTCTCCAATTCTGACTTTTCAAGTTTTAAAAGCCAGCCCCAAACTCTCTGAAAAGAACTAAAAGAAACTGATTTCTATTCTCCCCCTCTTAACTTTCAGTTTTCCTTAAATGTTTTTTCACCCTCAGAGTCTGAAGACCTCCCCCTTATTTCCCTTTTCAACTCACCCAGCAGAGACCCCTTTCTTATTGTCCTAATGTTCCTATTTATGCCAAAACTCAAAACCTTCACCCCAACTTCAGTGGACAGTCTATTAATCCTTAAAATCAGCCTTAGTGTAGTCTCCACTAATAATTATCTATTGACTTATTCAATCCCTTTTACCCCCATTATGTTTTGTTCCCCACAAATGCCTTATTTTAATGGTATACTAGCTTAGTGGGCAGGGCACTCAATCATTTTAAATTTCAAGTCCAAATTACCCCTGAAACCCCTGTGATTTAATGAAATCACTGTCCTAGACCAAACCCTTTCAATTTGTACCTTATCAGCTATAACCAAATCACCTCAATGAGAAATCCTACCAATTTACTAATTAAACACATGAAACTAATCCCCACTCAACAACATTAGGATAACTCAGCAAAGTCAGGCAACAATTCTAGCTAGAAACTCATACCAAATTGAATATCATCAAAACCAAAACTTAAGGATTCAGTGCAACATATATTGTATTAAGGTCAGATTGATTCACAGATATAGGGAATAAGCTAATCATTTAGAAAAAATCATAATTAGCTTAAACATAAAAGGAACGAGCAGGGAACCAATCAATATGATAATCAGCAAAGAGTAAACTGAAACCATGTGAATCACAATTAAATGAATCAAAAAATAAACTGAACAAAGAGCAAGGAAGCAAACAATACACAAAATGACACCATTTGAACCCAAATAATAACACCTACAATTACAGGTGTAATCACGGTTTTGTTTTATACAAAACTTACTGCTACTGACTAGTTTGAATTATTCAAACAAAATAAAAGAAAGAATAAAATCCAGAGTAAACACAAGAACGGTCGATTCTAAACAAAAATAAGAAAGGGGTAGAAAACGAATCTAATGAACGAAACAAATCAGAATGAAAAGCAAAAGAAAACGGAAACCTACTGTTTCAAGGTCGGGGATCGAACCTTCAAAAATCTTTTGGACTTGGGGCCAATACGGACCCCAGTCGAGTGTTCTTGAACAAGAACACTCAACTTGGGTCGATTTGACCTCAAATCCTTGGACAGTACCTTGCGCTTGGCTTTGAAAATCCTTGATTCGCGACTTTTCAGAACCATTCGAGGGCAAACAAACACAGTTCATGGGAGAGGGAGTTGAGGTAGTTACGGGGTGTGATTTTGGGGCGGATTTGGCGACCTAGGGTTTTGGGGTCGATCCTTCGATCTAAGATTCGAAGAGTTCTGTCACGATTCGAGGAACAAGGGTTAGATATTTGGACTGAGGAGGTTAAAGGGAATCAATGGTGTAAGTTTGGGGGTCACCGGGCTTTGGGTGGTGGGAATGGGGGCGGCTGTTAGGGTTTTGAGTTTGGTGCGAGGATTTGGGAGAGATGAGATGAGGGGTCGTGAAATGAGGGGGGGATATGGGGTTTGGTGTATTAAAATGCAAGGATTAATGTGAGCCATTGGATTACAAAATTCCAACGGCTGTGATCAATTGACCATGCGAAATGGTGTCGTTTTGGGTAATACGGGGCGGGTTGAGAGATGGTAATGGGTCGGGCTGGATATGGGTTATAGGGAACGATCTGGACGGTTGGATCAAGTGGAATGGTTGGTTGAGATCTTAGATGACAAAATGACGTAGTTTCAACATCATACTATGTCGTTTTGCCCATCTCTTAGGCTTGCTGGTCTGGACCGGTGAAGGATGAGGTTTTGGGCCTGGTTTTGGTGCTTTTGGTCCTCGACTTTCTTTTAAAACTGGCCCAGTCCGATTTTTAATTCTTTTTCTCTTTCTTTCTTCTTTTTCTTTTACTTTTCTTTTTAATTCAAAAACTAAATTCTAAATTAAATCATAAACCAAGTTACAAATACTAATTAATTCTTAATAATAATTGTCACACAAAATTAAACACACATCAAGGGAAAATTACACAAGTTGGACATTAAATGCTAGAAATGCAAAGTACATTATTATTTTGTTATTTTTCATTTTGTAAAACAAAACTTAATTACTCTTCATTGTAAATTAAATCCTACATGCAAATGCGGTATATTTTTGTATTTTCATTAATTTAAACAAACAAACACGCACAGACAAATACAAACAATAAAAGAAAAATAACACAAAATCCACAAAAATTACACACAACCCAAAACTATTTTATTTTGAATTTTTGGGAGTAATTCTCATATAGGGCAAAAATCACGTGCTTACAGCCGCCTCCTTCTCCGGTCTTCTCCAGCGACCACATCTCAAACCCAGGCCTCCAATGGTCCCTCCATCGCCTTGCTCATAATCTCTGAGGCCTTCAAGGGCCCTGGGCCATACCGATTTGTATCTAGGGTTTCTGTTTTGGTTGTTCATGGCTTCTCCGGTCTGATTTTTGGCAAAATCACACCATATTTGTTACGGTCTTTGAAGTTTATAGCAGGTTCTTCCGTCTCTATTTGGGTTTCCTTTGAAACCCCAACTTTCATTTGTATCGCTCATATCTGTGCTCTTTTTAAGGATGTAAGTCTGTTTCTTTCTATGTTTTACACTATTCTCAAACTCCTTTTGAAAAATCATCAACTTTAAGCCGTTTTTAATTTCTTTAAAGTTAGGGTTTCTCAGAGTTTCTTCTAATCTTGTTTAAACTAATTTTTATTTATGTTTAAACCTCTTTCCTTGCATATCTTGACTGATTATATGTTCTTCATGCCTTTTAACTCGCCTATGTTAAAAACCCTAATTTTTAGATCTTCTTTGTTTTGATTGTATGTGTTAGCATGACTACTCAACTCTTGTTAAGTTTCTGTTGGTTACCATGCTTCGAATAGGTTTTACTGAGTCCTTAGTCTACTTATATCACCCTCTGTGTGATTGTATTCATCTTGATTGTTCATCTCTTACCTCTTTGTGTCAATATTGCTAACCTTGCATGTTTGGTACGTCTATTTGATCTTCTCTATTTATGTGTTGAAGTATAGAATCATGACTCCCTCTTGATTGATTCTGATTTCCTAGTTGATGGTCTGATTGAAAGATTTTCTTTTAAAATCCTAAAATTCTACCTCGTCTGTTTAAATTGACTGATTCCCTACCTTATTTGCTGTGATATTTTATTCTGACTGAATCCTTTCCTTAATTGGAGTTTGATGAAATTAGTCCTAATTGGCTACCCTATACTTACTGAACCTTGATTCTTTCCTTACCAGTCATGTACTGATTTTCTCTTGCCTTATATGCCATTGGTTCTTACCGTTTGAATTAATTCCCTTAACTTAAGGAAGTACTAACCTTGATTTTCTGACTGACTGATTCTGAGTTCCTTAATTGCACTGCTACTATGATTCTTACCTTATTTTACTACCTATTTCAACTATAAATACTCCAGTCTCTCATTAACACAGCACACGAACACTTGGGGTTCAAAAACTATCTATCATACTAAAAATCTCTGCTCTCTCTCTCTCTCTTGTACTATTTGCTACTGTTAGTCGGCTGCAAGCCAAGTCTAATCATTCGTGCTCTTTTGTTCTTTCCTTCTGCTTACTCTCCTCTTCACTAGTATGTCCTAGTTTCAATTTGAAGTTCTAACAACAACATGTTTCTCCTACTGTTTCAGTAAATTTGTAGTTAGGAGTTACATTATCAGCATGTTATTATGTCTTGACCTTCCTCTAGATTAGTACATTCCCCTTATATGTGTTTCTGAGCATGCCTTACCAATTGTCTCTTACTTATTGTTTACTTACCATCATATATCCCATGGATCCCCAAAATCCCTTTGTGTTCTTCATGACTGGTTCTGTGACTATGTCAGTTGTTTCTAAGCATGTCTAAACCAGTCCTAAGGCCTTTGTTGGGTTATGTGTTTGCAGCCAAATGTTCTATGTGTCCCAAACTCCTTGACCCCTATGTGTAACTACTGAATTCACTTAGTTCTGTGAACTAGCTGTGTATGATCCTATCCTAAGGTGTTTGAACTTTGTTAACTCCTCTAATATCTTTTCAAACAATCTTTGTTGCGTTATTGAATTACTTTCAAAAGGGACTTTTGTTAAGTACAGTCTTACTAAAACTCTTTCAACTTGTGAGCTTCACTTCTCACTCTACTCTTAGTCAATAAGTTATGCCCCCTCTAGTATATGTACTGCCTTGGGATCCTTTTGAAAACCCTCTGAACTCTGGCATACTGAGGCTGGCCTTTCCACACTACACTTGTTTAATTCTAATTTGTCTATGGAACTGAGGCTTATGAGACCATTGGAGGCTTTGGGAAACTTGAGCCTAATTGAAGGCTCCCTATAGCATAGCTTCTTGATTTTATATTTTACTTATGTAATTCATTCATTGGCCTATAATAATTTGTAAACAGATATTAGGGTATTTAGTAAAAAGGGTAGGTAGATGTATACTTTATGGGGTAATACGGTTAAAAACTCTGCTCTTAGGACCTTCCTTTTAAATTCTGATAGCTTGCCTCAATAGAAAACATGCTCATAGGGTTTTACTCTTTAATCTGATTGCTTTGCCTAATATAAATCATGTCCATAGGATTTCACTTTTAAGTTTGTTTGCATTAAGTAGAAACCAAGTCTATAAGGTTTTACATTCTGTCATGTTTAGAAACCATGCTTATAGGTCCCAAACAATCATGTCTTAAAATCAGTATAATAATAGACACCATGCCTACATGACTGATCCAATTTCAGTTACAACGAGTGTTTATATATGTTTTTATGCCTGCAAATCGTTAACAATCAGTAATACGCCTAGATATCATACCTATAGGGAGCTCTACTCACAATATTGTCTGATAATTTAATTTAGTCTAATAAATCAACTTGATTACGCCTAGTTCTTTAAAATTGGTCTTATTAAGTATTAAGCATTTCCTAAAACAAGTTCTTTCCAAACTGCCTTTGTCTCATTAGATATCATGCATATAGGTATTAAAGGAGTATATTCCAAAATCTTTTTGTTTTTACATTAATACAAACACTAGTATTATGCATATAGGCAAGACTTTAGGGCATTTTCAAAAATTGCATTTCTCTGAAACTGTCGCTGTCGCTTAACGTTTCTGATTCTAACATGCTTTTAAAAAAATCACTAGGCAACTGCTAGGGTATGACTTCTGAGTCTAAAACGTTTTGTCTATTTTTGCATATTCACTTAGATATCCTGCTTTATGACATTGATTCATAAAAGACCTTAACTGTCTTTGAGTCGTGCTGCTTGTGTTTTTATTTGAGGAGGAAACTCCGAGCCTCTTAATTGCTCCCATTATGTGTGAAAGTCCTAATTATTTTGATTGTTGCCTTAGAATTTTTGCTTTTTAAACCTTAGGGGTAAGTATAGAACTACCTATAGTTAGAGGTCCTAACTCCCTCCAGGACCGTTAAGAAGGGATGGGTGGCAGCACGCAATAAGAATCATTGACCAAACACTTGGTTTGCATGACCAATAAGGGGATGGGAAGAGTAGACATGGGATATAATGACTACGCGTTAATATTACGTGTAGCCCCTTGTCACACCTCCTTTTTACCTACTACACCCTTGTGAAGGGATATAATAAAAGGAGTTTTTTCAATCAAAGGACAATCGAAACGGTATTCGTTTATTAAGAGATCTAGAGTCGCCACTTGGGAGATTTATGGTGTCCCAAGTCACCGGTTGAATCCCGAATCGAGGAAAAGATTGAATCTGTATTACAGTCCGCGAACCAGAATTCTGAGTAAGGAATTCTGTTAACCCTAGAGAAGGTGTTAGGCATTCCCGAGTTCCGTGGTTCTAGCACGGTCGCTCAACTGCTATATTTGGCTAAAATCTGATTTAATACATGTTCAAACCTATGTGCATTTTTACATTTTAACTGCTTTTACTATTATTATTTTTAACGAGAATTGCAACGTCGTGAAAACACATCTCGAACCACGTCACATCAATGCACCCGTAGTTACTGACATATTTCGACTTCGCTGAGATTTTGATTTGGGTCACATAAATGTTCACCCGAGTTTAGGGAGATAATGTTATTAAATACGCGCCTAAAGAGACTAACGCGTTATTATCTTTGGGAAAAGCCATGAAGTTTACTAAACGGCCTGTCCCAAAATCTAAGTATTTTAGTACACATTTAACGAGGGCCCCGCAATTTATGTGTTTTATTTGACAAGTCTCATCTCGTTATTATTTAAAGGGCAAACCTAAAAGCAACTATGATTCTCTACTTTATTTGTCTCTAAAAAAAAGAAATCCTAATTTATTCACTGTTTAAGAACTGTTTAACAATTGCAAAGAAAATCTATATTCTCCTATTCGAATTTAATGAAAGAGTGATCATTAGAATCCTAGTTTTACGACTCAAATTACTTGTTTAGTTACTAGAAGCCGATCGTGACAACACAAAGCAAACCCGATTATTTTTAGGTTGATTCGAGCCAAGATTACTAAATGGAATTACTGAACTTGCTATTGAAATGAAAAACACGATTATCATATGGATCTAACTTATGCTACCTTAAATTATTAACATGGAAATGATGAGCTCAAACTCCATTTTTACTGTCCAGTTTGTTCAAGTTTTTTCCTATTCGCATGTTTCATTACACAGAAGGAACATCATTGAGACTACATTGCGCTAAGAAGTATCAAGGCTGATTATTCACATATCCGATACAGCTTGATAATTCAATATCTAGAACCGGGTTATTTACTTACGGAAAACTTAGACTACACATGAAAGCTTCAAATAATTGTAAATGCTTTATATTTCACAACCAAACGAAAATGAGACAAGTTTAAAGACCAATTCCCTCAGCACATAAACTGAACAACCAACACCTAAAACAGCCCAATCATAGTCCAGTCTCGGTCCAATTATACAGTTGTATACAAATTGGAACTAAACTACTTTAAGCTATTGTGGCTAAACTATTTAGGCATTAGTACATGTAGTCCAAACAGATAAGGTTCAAAAGGTAAGTATTTTCCATTTGTATTCCCACTTCAAATCAGCACCATTACATCAGGAAAGAAAGCAAATACCTGGAAATTTGTGAGCAATAAGAAGAGAAAAAGGGGCCAGCAACAGCAGGTAACAGGCAGCAGCAACTTTGGAATTCAGAATAGCTCAAAACCAGTCTTAAACCAGAATAACACTCGACCACAACCCAGAACCAGTTGTAAAACCCACACAGCAACAACAAACACCCACAATAGACTCTACTGAACTTGACATGAAACAAGAACTCAATGGAACAGTGATACTTTCAACATTTCCCTTTGTTTTTTAAGCTTTAATACTCTCTCAACTTAGTCTTTTTCCCTTTTAAGCTCTCAAAGATGCCCTCTTAGATTCATCAACTCTCTCTCAAAATCTGACCAAGAAGAAGGACTGTGATTCTTTTTAGCTTTTTCAATTCTCTCTCTATCTCAAAGTCTCAAAAAAGAACCCCAAATTTGATCTAGAAAATCAATGGCATAGTACCCTTGTTTTCTTTTCAGACCTTTCCTATGCTCTCAAAAACTGACCACTCTCTAATCTCTAAGAATTTGAAAAATCCTAAATTAAATTATGAGACTAGATTAACTTATAAAGAGTACTAATTAACTTTTTACAACAATTAACACACACAATCAAAAATAAAATCACATAATCAGTCATTAAATGCTAAAATGTGAAGTACATTATTTTTGTGATTTTTCACTTTGTAAAACAAACTCAATTACTTCTAATTGTAGAATTAAATCATAAATGCAAATGCGATATATTTTTGTATTTTTCTTTATTTAACAAGTAAACATACACGGACAAATGCGAACAATAGAAGAAAAATAGCACGAAATTCACAAAATTGCACGCAAAAGAAAACTATTTTATTTTGAATTTTTTGGGAGTTGTTTTCGTATAGGGCAAAAATCACGTGCTTACAGCTTCCCCTCTTTGCCCGAGAACATGAAGATTTTTCGTACAAAGATAAAGTGAGCGAGCGATTTTAGCTCGTTTGAGTAATCTGTGTAAAGCATTTTCTTTTTGAAAGATTTGACCAAACCTTTTCTTCAAAAGTTTCCTACATATCCCTCACTAAAAGGGAATCAGGTCAATGTAGTTCGGGAAGTTTTGGTAGCTGGGACTGTCGTGGAATTATGATTTTGTTGTTACTATTGTTGCTACTGCTGCTACTGCTTACCGACCTCCTTATTACACCATGCTAGAAAGGAAATAAGAAGCTAGACTAAACTAGTATATGAATTACAAAATCTTATCTAGATCTTCAACTTGCTCTTGCGTCTCTTGTTGATTTGTGTCTCTTCTGACTTTACTCGTCGGCTTCGCTTGATTGCCGAACTCGAACTGCTTATTTCCTTCTTGTGAGCTTCGAATTATTTTCCATTTGAAGCTTGAACTGCCTTCTTCTGACCGTTGTTGCCTTCCTTCTGATTTCTGAATTTGGATTTATGCTGGGGATTTTCTATTGTAACCTTCTGCCTTCCGTCGGGTTACTGACTTCAAGACTTGAAATGTAAAGACTGGAATGTATTCCTCTGTTATACGGGCGGGCTCCCGACCTAAACCAATAATTTTGAAAATAAAACGACATTCCTCTCTGCATGCGGGCTCCTGACTTCAACAATAGCTTTGAAAATAAAACTCCATTCTGTTCTTCAAGCGGGCACCTGACCTCAACAACAACTCTGAAATAAATCGTCATTCCTCTCTTCAGGCGGGCTCTTGACTTCAACAACAACTTAAAATAAACGACATTCCTCTCTTCAGGCGGGCTCCTGACTTCAACAACAACTTAAAAATAAATGTCATTCCTCTCTTCAGGCGGGCTCCTGACTTCAACAACAACATTCAAAAAATATAAAATGCCATTCCTCTCTTCAGACGGGCTCCTGACTTAAACCAACAACTTCAGAAAATAAACATAATTCCTCTCTTCAAGCAGGCTCCTGACTTCAACCAACAACTTTGGAAAATAAATCGACATCCTTCTCTTCAGGCGGGCTCCTGACTTCAACAACAACTTAAAAATAAACGTCATTCCTCTCTTCAGGCGGGCTCCTGACTTCAACAACAACTTAAAAATAAATGTCATTCCTCTCTTCAGGTGGGCTCCTGACTTCAACCAACAACTTCAGAAAATAAATGCCATTCCTCTCTTCAAGCGGGCTCCTGACTTCAACAACAACTTTGAAAATAAAACGCCATTCCTCTCTTCAGGCGGGCTCCTGACTTCAACAACAACTTTGAAAATAAAACGCCATTCCTCTCTTCAGGCGGGCTCCTGACTTCAACAACAACATAAAAATAAATGTCATTCCTCTCTTCAGGCGGGCTCCTGACTTCAACAACAACTTTAAAAAATAAAATGCCATTTCTCTCTTCAGGCGGGCTCCTGACTTCAGCAACAACTTGAAATAAAACGCCATTCCTCTCTTCAGGCGGGCTCTTGACTTCAACAACAACTTAAAAATAATCGACATTCCTCTCTTCAGACGGGCTCTTGACTTCAACCAACAACTTCAGAAAATAAATCGCCATTCCTCTCTTCAGGCGGGATCCTGACTTCAACAACAACTTTGAAAATAAATCACCATTCCTCTCTTCAGGCGGGCTCCTGACTTCAACAACAACTTAAAATAAACGCCATTCCTCTCTTCAGGCGGGCTCCTGACTTCAACAACAACTTAAAATAAAACGC
This sequence comes from Nicotiana glauca, assembly GCA_026770625.1. NCBI lineage: Eukaryota > Viridiplantae > Streptophyta > Magnoliopsida > Solanales > Solanaceae > Nicotiana > Nicotiana glauca. The sequence goes on along the minus strand of MU784073.1, from coordinate 65,112 downwards.
CATTCCTCTCTTCAGGCGGGCTCCTGACTTCAACAACAACTTGGAAAATAAATCGCCATTCCTCTCTTCAGATGGGCTCCTGACTTCAACAACAACTTAAAAATAAACGCCATTCCTCTCTTCAGGCGGGCTCCTGACTTCAACCAACAACTTCATAAAATAAATCGTCATTCCTCTCTTCAGGCGGGCTCCTGGTTTTAACAACAACTTTGAAAATAAAGCGCCATTCCTCTCTTCAGGCGGGCACCTGACTTCAACTGTGATTTAAAATTCCAACAACAACTTAAAAATAAAACGCCATTCCGTTCTTCAGGCGGGCACCTGTCTTCAACTGTGATTTAAAATTCCAACAACAACTTAAAAATAAAATGCCATTCCGTTCTTCAGGCGGGCACCTGAGTTCAACAATAAATTAAAAATAAAATGCCATTCCGTTCTTCAGGCGGGCACCTGACTTCAACAATAAATAAAAAATAAAATGTCATTCCGTTCTTCATGCAGGCACCTGACCTCAACTGTGATTTAAAATTCCAACAACAACTTAAAAATAAAAGTCATACTGTTCTTCAGGCGGGCACCTGACCTCTACAATAACTTAAAACTTGAAATACAATTTAAAAGGATAACGCCTTTCTGTTCTTCAGGCGGGCACCTGACTTCATCAACAACTTCATCTGCATTCTATTACTATTGCCCCCATTTGCCTCCTAAACCATTTCCTTCTACTTGAAGTACCTTCCTTTAGAATTGCTTCCTTTAAAACTCGTGTTGTCTTCCCTCGAGACTGTTGGGGATAACACTGCTGGGGAATTATTTACTTACCTGCTCGGGGAATCTCCTTTCTTCCCTTTTTTTTTTCAAAACTACTTCCTTCAAAACTTTTATTTTCTCTCAACACTGCAGGGAATAAAAATGTAATCAGCAAGGGATAATGCTGTTGAGGATAACACTGCAGGGGAATCTCTTTTCTTCTTCTTTTTTCAAAACTTCCTTCAAAACTTGTGTTTCATTCTTCCGAAAACTGCTGGGGATGGCACTGTCTTTTTGCCTTTTCGGAACACAAGTTTCATCCTTTTGTTCTGACCGCTGGGGATACAACTTCCTTCTTCCTAAAGTGGGTATCTGACTTCAGGAAAATTTTCAAAATGGAAGAAAATTTTTCTGCCCCAGTTTGATAATCTTCCTTGTATCATGTCTCTCTGCCATCAATGACATTTCCCGTCTCTGTTTCACATTAAAGAAAAGTTTGGTCAATTTAAAACGTGGTGGTTGGTTGTGATACTCATGCTGGGGATGGTTCTCCTCTTCTTGCTCGACCGTCTTGAAACTTGGCCGATACCTTCTGACCTCGAGGATTCGTTATTCACAAACCTTTCAACTATTATTTCCAGTCTTCTTATCTAACCCCGTATCTTTTCCATGACAGCTGATTTCCCTTGAAGATTCTTCAATGTTTTGCTGATAAACCACTTTCTTCGTTCATTCGTGTCACTGAAAATACCCTTTTCTACTAGGGATGTCCCTCTTCTTTTGTGGCATAGCTCGAGAACGGGCATTTTCCCGATCTTTGAGTCTCATATGAATTTCCCAAATCATGCACATCGCTCTTCACGTTGTTCTTTCTTGATTTGTCCACGGGCCTTGGCTTTGAGGTCTATAACCTTTGATTTCTTGCGGGGAATATCCTTCTTGACACTGGTCCATCCTTTTGTCAATCTCATCTTGCTGGGGAATATTCTTCTGGACACTGGCCTTGCGCTTGTTCCTCCTGACTTATACCACTTGGATGTACTAGTCTGATCTCATCTTGCATAATTGGAAAGTTGATGGCAGATTTTGAAGTCATTTCTCACTTGTTTTGACCAAACAGACTTTGTTGGGGAATTTTTGATGAAAGGAGAAAGATAAAAGGATCAAAAATAAAAGACAAAAGAAAAAGATGACTCTCTAACAAGAACACATATGAAAACCTATCAAATGTGGATACGAACTCTAATGGTCATGACATGCACACGTGGCATATCCTCCATCGTTAATTGCCTTTCACAATTTTCGTTTGTTGATTCCCCATCTGATTCTCACTCTTATTCGACTTGTAGTGCCCGAAGGGTTTTCACTATCAAGCCTCTCTCATTTTGGCTTTTCTCTCAGCTCACAGTCGCCTCAAGGTACCGGTGAAGGTTTTCACCAATAAGACTCTCTCATATGTATTACTTTTCAGCTAGGGATTGGGGTGTTACTGATAAGACTCTCTCATATTTCTTTTCTGCTGGGGATCAAAGTCTTTTCGGCTGGGAATCAGAGTGTTATGTTCTGATAAGACTCTCTCATTTGTCTGACTTGGCATCTTTTGAAGACTGGTCAAAATGTCTTTCTTTGGACCATAACGTGGGATTTTGGATAAGGCTAGAAAGAAAGGGTGTTAAAGGCTCAAAACACATCAATTTGGTTTAAAATTATAACCTTCGGAACTAGATTTATTTATAATAAACACAACTTTTGCCCCAGTTTCTGGCTTGGGGATTTTTTGATTTTTTTCGTTACACTACGACCGAGCTGCGAAGCGCCTGCTTATCCACTTTGAGGAATCAGGTTAAACGTAGTTCCCAATTCCTCGTTGTTCTAGTTTTCCTTTTCAGTTTTCTTTTTTTTTTCCCCGTTTGTGTTTCTAATCTATGCTACTGATTTTGAAAGAGGGGTATGAAAGAAAACAAATAAGGCTCAAAAGGGGTAATGAAGGATAAAGTGTTTAGATAGCAGAATAAAATACCTCCGTCATTCCAAACATCAAAACATGCCAAGTACGAACACAATTAAACAACACTCGTATCATCTTCAGAACGTGCTAGACTTGCTAGCTATATCAATATCTTTGCTTTCTTCATCTATTAAATACAAAGCACCATTTGGGCAACATTATTATGAACGACCCCTGTCAATTTGGTCAACTTGCTTTTACAGTTTTTTTATGTTTTATCCGCCCCTGGTTCCACATGGTTCGAGCTTCAAATGATCTCAAACTGTTTTTATTTCCGTTAAGTGTCCTAATCATATCCCAATGGTTTTATGATTAACTTTTGAGGTTAGGTCTAAATTGTGCGCGCATGTCATGTCACTAGAATCGGCGTTGAACAAAAGACACAACAGAAGGATAAAGAACTAACCAAAGAAAATGACTGGAAATAATAAAAGACCAGAAATAGCATTAAACGAACGGTGAAACGGTTCGTATAACAACACAGGCAAAACAAACCAGAGTGCGACCCTGGAATAAATCTGGACAAAACTAAGCAAACTGCTATGACAAAAATGGAGGGATAAGAGGGTTTGACACAAGACAATATCCGGATCACAACCCTAAAATAATCCGGACAAACAGAAATGACAACAAAATGAGCCACCAAAAGCTCTACTCCGACTGACCAAGGAACGGAGCGTCTTTCCCATTACCAAATACGGCATCTTAGCCCCTGAGCTTTGCATATTCAACATCTTCAGCTTCACTCAATATCCCAAGAGGATTCACATGCTCTTTATTACTGTCGTCGATCACAATCAATCCTTCGTGAATCATTCTTTCTATTTCTCTTTTCAACGAACGACATCTCTCGATATTGTGCCCTCGGACATTGGAGTGATATGCGCATCGTGCAATAGGATCAAAGCTTCTTGCACGTGGATCTGGAGTATATCCGGGGAGTGGCTCAAGCAGGCCAGCATGTTTTAGCCTTTCAAACAGACTTTCATAAGATTCTCCGATAGGGGTGAGAGCTTTTTCTCGTTTCAGCAACCTCTCATTCCTAAATGCCTGATTTGGCGTAAAACCTGACCCAGGGGATTTTCGGTATGCTCGAGGGGATGGATGGGCATTTTGTGAAGCTGGGTATTTGGAGAGTTAAATAAGATTATGGGGGCCTCTTGGAGAGAAGTAGTGCTGGTGAGGGGAGTAGCGTTGGGAAAATATAGCCGGACGACGAGGGATGGAGCTACTCGGGTGGCTGGGAAAGCTGTCATAAGCGGTTAGATATGGAGAGTATGGAGGATCATCTGTTATTGTGTTAGGTGTTTGGGTAAGGACAGAGTCCAGGAAGCCAGGCAGTGGCGGGGGTTGTGCTTTACCAGCCATCCATGCCCGATACATGTCTGTCACATGATGTCTCAATATTTTTACCTCTTCTACCAACACGTTATCCTGTTCAACCAGCTGTTGTCGGGCATCGGTACTAACCCACTCAGTTTTGTTGTTCTCTGCCATTGTCTTTTGACTTTGTGTTGCAGGGAAGAGTTATTTTAGAACCACAACCAACCACCTTTCTGATATGAACACACCAAAATGAAGCCATCACGTTAGCATTAGGGCATTTGACAGATAGGTAAACACATATCAGGGATGCAATGCACCTAGGCAGTTAAACATTTCTATCATACATTTGCTTCAGTTACGTGAGTCATTCCAGCTTCTTATAATTATACCCATTTTTCCTTTATTTCCTTTATTTCTTTTGTTTTTCTATTATTCCCCTTTTTTCTTTTTCTTTTTAATGGTGGTGGTGGTGGTGGTAGTGGTGGTCGAATTTTATGTGAATTGCCTACGTATCATAATCCCGCATGAATCAGACCTTGCGTAGTTTGGACAAATGAAAGGTAAACAACAATGAAACATTTTTTGGAATTTTCAATTTTCATAATAAAACAGACTGGGTTTCAAAGGTTTAAAGATGACCCACAAACTTTGAAAATCAAACAACCCACATATTCTAATCAAAAGAATTACAAACTCAAAAACAAACGGCCAGCTTCCTTTCCATGTTTGCCAATTTCAACCAAATAGCTATTTTTGCAAACGTGGCCCCTTACCAATTCCTCATGAATTTTGAGCCCGGGGAGGATCTATTTTATGACACTTTTACAAACTTGTCCGTTCTTTTACGAAAACAGTCTTTCGACAATTGAAAGATACTCTAAAGCTATCTCGGCAAGAACGATTTATGTTGACCAAAATCCAAATAGCATTCACTTGCCTATTGACTCTTTTTCTTATTTTTCAAATTAAAATAAAAGACCAATTTTGCAAACACGACCTTTCAGCACTTCGGTGACGAAGATTTTAAGGTTGTATGGGTTATCTGGCCAAAATCTAAAAATAACCCAAAGGTGGCTGTTTATGCAAAGTCAGCCTTCCGGTGTCCCTTTCGGAAACATTCGGCTATTTTTGACAAAACGGCATCACCCGACTTATTTATGATTCTTTTTTCTTTTTTGTTTCGAATTAAAATAAAGGACCCGATATTGCAAACACGGCCTTTCAGCGCCTCGGGAACAAAGATTTTAAGGCTGTGTGGGTCAACCAGCCAAAATCTAAAAATGACCCAAAGGTGGCTGTTTATGCAAAGTCAGCCTTCCGGCGTCCCTTTGGGGAACATTTGGCTATTTTCGACAAAACGGCATAACCCGACTTATTTATGATTCTTTATTTATTTTTTATTTTTTTTCGAATTAAAATAAAGGACCTGGTATTGCAAACACAACCTTTCAGCGCCTCGGGGACGAAGATTTTAAGGCTACGTGGGTCAACCGGCACAAATCTAAAAATGATCCAAAGGTGGTTGTTTATGCAAAGTCAGCCTTCCGGCGTCCCTTTCGGGAACATTCGGCTGTTTTTGACGAAAACGGCATCACCGGACTTATTCATGACGAAAATATTAATTTTGATATTTTTTGGCTATTTTTGCAAAAGGGGAGGTTGGACCCGATGAGGGTTGCCTAAATATCTCACACCTGGTGAGAATCAAACCGGCGTACTTCAGGCCAATGAAACAGACTATTTTTGAAAAAAAAACATTCTTTCCTTTTCTCTTTTTTTTTATTCCATCGGTAAATAAGCAAATTATTTTTTGAAAACAAGACATCTTTCTTTTGTTTTTTCAAATAAATCACACTTAAAAGAACAATTCCATTGTTTCCAAAATTTTGGCAGAGTTTCGACGCTATTTGGGCATTGGTTTTTTTCTTCTTCTGAAAATAGGTGATTACTCCTTTATGCTGCTATTTTTTTCTTGATTTCTCGATATTCCTCATTTTTAAAAGCCGGTCAGCATGCAATTTGAAGCAAATAAATGCGCAAAACAAATAGGATGCAGCATGATGGTCTTTTCGTTTCAGGTTACCTGTCCTAGACGGACTCAACCCCTGTGTTGAGTTCCCTAAGTCAAAATGCACATGATGCAGATAAGCGTCCACTAGGGATACGACATGAGGTTGCGTTATACTAAGTTTAAAAACCTAGGTGTATTGTTCTAGACGTGGCTTACCCAAGCGGACAACTCGAGTCGAGGATGGGAACTGCGTACCGGTAACTAAAAGATCATCCGGTTTTGCAACTCCTCCGAATCCTCGTTCTATTTTGGGATATGACACTAACAGAAAGAAGTCACGACCAACGTGCACTCCTCGGAGAAGGTTTCGGCATAGTTTATATAAACAGTTCAAATAATATCAAAGCGGTAAAAAGCATTATTTTGCACATTTAAGCCCAATCATATAATAAAATCAGATAATAAATAAAGCCAAATACAACAATTATTCTAAGCTCGAATTCTTGAACCCTGAACAAAAGTTCTGGGCTTTGCAAGATCCCCAGCAGAGTCGCCAGAGCTGTCACACCTCCTTTTTACCTACTACACCCATGTGAAGGGATATAATAAAGGGAGTTTTTCCAATCAAAGGACAATCGAAACAGGATTCGTTTATTAAGAGATCCAGAGTCGCCACTTGGGAGATTTATGGTGTCCCGAGTCACCGGTTGAATCCCGAATCGAGGAAAATATTGACTCTGTATTACAGTCCGCGAACCAGAATTCTGAGTAAGGAATTCTGTTAACCCTAGAGAAGGTGTTAGGCATTCCCGAGTTCCGTGGTTCTAGCATGGTCGCTCAACTGCTATATTTGGCTAAAATCTGATTTAATACATGTTCAAACCTATGTGCATTTTTACCTTTTAACCGCTTTTACTATTATTATTTTTAACGACAATTGCAACGTCGTGAAAATACATCTCGAACCACGATACATAAATGCACCCGTAGTTACTGACATATTTCGACTTTGCTGAGATTTTGATTTGGGTCACATAAATGTTCACCCGATTTTAGGGAGATAATGTTATTAAACACGCGCCTAAAGAGACTAACGCGTTATTATCTTTGGGGAAAGCCATGAAGTTCACTAAACGGCCCGTCCCGAAATCTAAGTATTTTAGTATACATTTAACAAGGGCCCCGCAATTTATGTGTTTTATTTGGCGAGGCTCGTCTCGTTATTATTTAAAAGGGCAAACCTAAAAGCAACTATGATTCTCTACTTTATTTGTCTCTAAAAAAAAGAAATCCTAATTTATTCATTGTTTAAGAACTGTTTAACAATTGCAAAGAAAAGCTATATTCTCCTATTCGAATTTAATGAAAGAGTGATCATTAGAATCCTGGTTTTACGACTCATATTACTTGTTTAGTTACTAGAAGCCGATCGTGACAACACAAAGCAAACCCGATTATTTTTAGGTTGATTCGAGCCAAGATTACTAAATGGAATTACTGAACTTGCTATTGAAATGGAAAACACGATTATCATATGGATCTAACTTATGCTACCTTAAATTATTAACATGGAAATGATGAGCTCAAACTCCAATTTTACTGTCCAGTTTGTTCAAGTTTTTTCCTATTCGCATGTTTCATTACACAGAAGGAACATCATTGAGACTATATTGCGCTAAGAAGTATCAAGGCTGATTATTCACATATCCGATACAGCTTGATAATTCAATATCTAGAACTGGGTTATTTACTTAAGGAAAACTTAGACTACACATGAAAGCTTCAAATAATTGTAAATGCTTTATATTTCACAACCAAACGAAAATTAGACAAGTTTAAAGACCAATTCCTTCAGCACATAAACTGAACAACCAACACCTAAAACAGCCCAATCATAGTTCAGTCTTGGTACAATTATACAGTTGTATATAAATTGGAACTAAACTACATTAAGCTATTGTGGCTAAACTATTTAGGCATTAGTACATGTAGTCCAAACAAATAAGGTTCAAAAGATAAGTATTTTCCATTTGTATTCCCACTTCAAATCAGCACTATTACATCAGGAAAGAAAGCAAATACCTGGAAATTTGTGAGCAATAAGAAGAGAAAAAGAGGTCAGCAACAACAGGTAACAGGCAGCAGCAACTTTGGAATTCAGAATAGATCAAAACCAGTCTTAAACCAGAATAACACTCGACCACAGCCCAGAACCAGTTGTAAAACCCACACAGCAGCAACAAACACCCACAATAGACGCTACTGAACTTGACATGAAACAAGAACTCAATGGAACAGTGATACTTTCAACATTTCCCTTTGTTTTTTAAGCTTTAATACTCTCTGAACTTAGTCTTTTTCCCTTTTTAAGCTCTCAAAGATGTCCTCTCAGATTCATCAACTCTCTCTCAAAATCTGACCAAGAAGAAGGACTGTGATTCTTTTTAGCTTTTTCAATTCTCTCTCTATCTCAAAGTCTCAAAAAAGAACCCCAAATTTGATCTAGAAAATCAATGGCACGGTACCCTTGTTTTCTTTTCAGACCTTTCCTATGCTCTCAAAAACTGACGACTCTCTAATCTCTAAGAATTTGAAAAATCCTAAATTAAATTATGAGAGTAGATTAACTTATAAAGAGTACTAATTAACTTTTTATAACAATTAACACACACAATCAAAAATAAAATCACATAATCGGACATTAAATGCAAAAATGCGAAGTACATTATTTTTGTGATTTTTCACTTTGTAAAATAGACTCAATTACTTCTAATTGTAGAATTAAATCCTAAATGCAAATGCGACATATTTTTGTATTTTTCTTTATTTAACAAGTAAACATGCACGGACAAATGCGAACAATAGAAGAAAAATAGCACAAAATTCACAAAATTACACACAAAAGAAAACTATTTTATTTTGAATTTATTGGGAGTTGTTTTCATATAAGGCAAAAATCATATGCTTACAGTTTCCCCTCTTTGCCCGAGAACACGAAGATTTTTCGTGCAAAGATAAAGTGAGCGAGTGATTTTTGCCCGTTTGAGTACTCTGTGTGAAGCATTTTCTTTTTGAAAGATTTGACCAAACCTTTGCTTCAAAAGTTTCCTACATATCCCTGGCTAAAAGGGAATCGGGTCAATGTAGTTCGGAAAGTTTTGGTAGCTGGGACTACCGTGAAATTGTGATTTTGCTGTTACTGTTGTTGCTATTGCTGCTACTGCTTACCGACCTCCTTATTACACCATGCTAGAAAGAAAATAAGAAGCTAGACTAAATTAGTCTATGAATTACAAAATCTTATCTAGATCTTCAATTTGCTCTTGTGTCTCTTGTTGATTTGTGTCTCTTCTGACTTTACTCGTCGGCTTCTCTTGATTGTCGAACTCGAACTGCTTATTTCCTTCTTGTGAGCTTCGAATTATTTTCCATTTGAAGCTTGAACTGCCTTCTTCCGACCGTTGTTGCCTTCCTTCTGATTTCTGAATTTGGATTTATGCTGGGGATTTTTTGTTGTAACCTTCTCCCTTCCGGCGGGTTACTGACTTCAAGACTTGAAATGTAAAGACTGGAATGTATTCCTCTATTATACGGGCGGGCTCCCGACCTCAACCAATAATTTTGAAAATAAAACGCCATTCCTCTCTGCAGGCGGGCTCCTGACTTCAACAACAACTTTGAAAATAAAACGCCATTCCTCTCTTCGGGAGGGCACCTGACCTCAACAACAACTTAAAAATAAATGTTATTCCTCTCTTCATGCGGGCTCCTGACTTCAACAACAACATTCAAAATATAAAATGCCATTCCTCTCTTCAGGCGGGCTCCTGACTTAAACCAAAAACTTCAGAAAATAAACGCCATTCCTCTCTTCAAGCGGGCTCCTGACTTCAACCAACAACTTTGGAAAATAAATCGACATCCCTCTCTTCAGACGGGCTCCTGACTTCAACAACAACTTAAAAATAAACGCCATTCCACTCTTCAGGCGGGCTCCTGACTTCAACAACAACTTAAAAATAAATGCCATTCCTCTCTTCAGGCGGGCTCCTGACTTCAACCAATAACTTCAGAAAATAAACGCCATTCCTCTCTTCAAGCGGGCTCCTGACTTCAACAACAACTTTGAAAATAAAACGTCATTCCTCTCTTCAGGCGGGCTCCTGACTTCAACAACAACTTAAAAATAAATGTCATTCCTCTCTTCAGGCGGGTTGCTGACTTCAACAACAACTTTAAAAAATAAAATGTCATTTCTCTCTTCAGGCGGGCTCCTGACTTTAGCAACAACTTAAAATAAAATGTCATTCCTCTTTTCAAGCGGGCTCCTGACTTCAACAACAACTAAAAAATAAACGACATTCCTTTCTTCAGGCGGGCTCTTGACTTCAACCAACAACTTTAGAAAATAAATTGCCATTCCTCTTTTCAGGCGGGATCCTGACTTCAACAACAACTTTGAAAATAAATCACCATTCCTCTCTTCAGGCGGGCTCCTAACTTCAACAAGAACTTAAAATAACCGCCATTACTCTCTTCAGGCGGGCTCCTGACTTCAACAACAACTTAAAAATAAACGTCATTCCTCTCTTCAGGCGGGCTCCTAACTTCAACAACAACTTAAAATAAAATGTCATTCCTCTCTTCAGGCGGGCTCCTGACTTCAACAGCAACTTGGAAAATAAATCGTCATTCCTCTCTTCAGACGGGCTCCTGACTTGAACAACAACTTAAAAATAAACGCCATTCCTCTCTTCAGGCGGGCTCCTGACTTCAACCAACAACTTCAGAAAATAAATTGCCATTCCTCTCTTTAGGCGGACTCCTGATTCCAACAACAACTTTGAAAATAAAGCGCCATTCCTCTCTTCAGGCGAGCACCTGACTTCAACTATGATTTAAAATTCCAACAACAACTTAAAAATAAAACGCCATTCCGTTCTTCAGGCAGGCACCTGACTTCAACTGTGATTTAAAATTCCAACAACAACTTAAAAATAAAATGCCATTCCGTTCTTCAGGCGGGCACCTGAGTTCAACAATAACTTAAAAATAAAACGCCATTCCATTCTTCAGGCGGGCACCTGACTTCAACAATAACTAAAAAATAAAACGTCATTCCGTTCTTCAGGCAGGCACCTGACCTCAACTGTGATTTAAAATTCCAACAACAACTTAAAAATAAAAGCCATTCTGTTCTTCAGGCGGGTACCTGACCTCTACTATAACTTAAAACTTGAAATACAATTTAAAAGGATAACGCCTTTCCATTCTTCAGGCGGGCACCTGACTTCATCAACAACTTCATCTACATTCTATTAGTGTCCCCTTTGCCTCCTAAACCATTTCCTTCTACTTGAAGTACCTTCCTTTAGAACTGCTTCCCTTAAAACTCGTGTTGTCTTCCCTCGAGACTGCTGGGGATAACACTGCTGGGAAATTATTTACTTACCTGCTGGGGGAATATCCTTTCTTCCCTTTTTTTTTCAAAACTACTTCCTTCAAAACTTTTATTTTCTCTCAACACTGCTGGGGATAAAAATTTCATCAGCTGGGGATAACGCTGTTGAGGATAACACTGCTAGGGGAATCTCTTTTCTTTTTTTTTCTTTTTTCAGAACTTCCTTCAAAACTTGTGTTTCATTCTTCCGAAAACTACTGGGAATGGCACTGTCTTTTTGCCTTTTCTGAACACAAGTTTCATCCTTTTGTTCTGACCGCTGGGGATACAACTTCCTTCTTCCTAAAGTGGGTACCTGACTTCAGGAAAATTTTCAAAATAGAAGAAAATTTTTCTGCCCCAGTTTGATAATCTTCCTTGTATCATGTCTCTCTGCCATCAATGACATTTCCCATCTCTGTTTCACATTGAAGAAAAGTTTGGTCAGTTTAAAACGTGGTGGTTGGTTTTGATACTCCTGCTGGGGATGGTTCTCCTCTTCTGGCTTGACCATCTTGAAACTTGGCCGATACCTTCTGACCGTCTCGAGGATTCGTTATTCACAAACCTTTCAACCATTATTTCTAGTCTTCTTATCTAACCCCGTATCTTTTCCATGACAGCTGATTTCCCTTGAAGATTCTTCAATGTTTTGCTGATAAACCACTTTCTTCGTTCATTCGTGTCACTAAAAATACCCTTTTCTGCTAGGGATGTCCCTCCTCTTTTGTGGCATAGCTCGAGAACGGGCATTTCCCAGATCTTTGAGTCTCATATGAATTTCCCAAATTATGCACATCGCTCTTCGCGTCGTTCTTTCTTGATTTGTCCACAGGCCTTGGCTTTGAGGTCTATAACCTTTGATTTCTTGCGGGGAATATCCTTCTTGACACTGGTCCATCCTTTTGTCAATCTCATCTTGCTGGGGAATATCCTTCTGGACACTGGCCTTGCGCTTGTTCCTCCTGACTTATACCACTTGGATGTACTAGTCAGATCTCATCTTGCATAATTGAAAAGCTGATGGCAGATTTTGAAGTCATTTCTCACTTGTTTTGACCAAACAGACTTTGTTGGGGAATTTTCGATGAAAGGAGAAAGATAAAAGGAACCAAAATAAAAGAAAAAGAAAAAGATGACTCTCTAACAAGAACAGCTATGAAAACCTATCAAATGTGGATACGAACTATAATGGTCATGACATGCACACGTGGCATATCCTCCATCGTTAATCGCCTTTCACAATTTTCGTTTGTTGATTCCCCATCTGATTCTCACTCTTATTCGACTTGTAGTGCCCGAAGGGTTTTCACTATCAAGCCTTTCTCATTTTGGCCTTTCTCTCAGCTCACAGTCGCCTCAAGGTGCCGGTGAAGGTTTTCACCAATAAGACTCTCTCATCTGTATTACTTTTCAGCTAGGGATTGGGGTGTTACTGATAAGAGAATCTCATATTTCTTTTCTGCTGGGGATCAAAGTCTTTTCGGCTGGGAATCAGAGCGTTATGTTCTGATAAGACTCTCTCATTTGTCTGACTTGGCATCTTTTGAAGACTGGTCAAAAGGTCTTTCTTTGGACCGTAATGTGGGATTTTGGATAGGGCTAGAAAGAAAGGGTATTAAAGGCTCAAAACACATCAATTTGGTTTAAAATTATAACCTTCGGAACTAGATTTATTTATAGTAAACACAACTTTTGCCCCAGTTTCTTGCTTGGGGATTTTTTAATTTTTTCGTTACACTACGACCGAGCTGCGAAGTGCCTACGTATCCACTTTGAGGAATCAGGTTAAACGTAGTTCCCAATTCCTCGTTGTTCTAGTTTTCCTTTTCATTTTTCTTTTCTTCTTTTTTTCTTTCCCCTGTTTGTGTTTCTAATCTATGCTACTGATTCCGAAAGAGGGGTATGAAAGAAAACAAATAAGGCTCAAAAGGGGTAACGAAGGATAAAGTGTTTAGATAGCAGAATAAAATACCTCCGTCATTCCAAACTTCAAAATATGCCAAGTACGAACATAATTAATCAACACTCGTATCATCTTCAGAACGTGCTAGACTTGCTAGATATATCAATATCTTTGCTTTCTTTATCTATTAAATACAAAGCACCATTTGGGCAACATTATTATGAACGACCCCCGTCAATTTGGTCAACTTGCTTTTACAGTTTCTTTATGTTTTATCTGCCCCTGGTTCCACATAGTTCGAGCTTCAAATGATGTCAAACTGTTTTTATTTCCGTTAAGTGTCCTAATCATATCCCAATGGTTTTATGATTAACTTTTGAGGTTAGGTCTAAATTGTGCGCGCATGTCATGTCACTAGAATCGACGTTGAACAAAAGACACAACAGAAGGATAAAGAACTAACCAAAGAAAATGACTGGAAATAATAAAAGACCAGAAATCGCATTAAACGAACGGTGAAACGGTTCGTATAACAACACAGGCAAAACAAACCAGAGTGCGACCCTGGAATAAATCTGGACAAAACTAAGCAAACTGCTATGACAAAAATGGAGGGATAAGAGGGTTTGACACAAGACAATATCCGGATCACAACCCTAAAATAATCGGGACAAACAGAAATGACAACAAAATGAGCCACCAAAAGCTCTACTCCGACTGACCAAGGAACGAAGCGTCTTCCCCATTACCAAACACGTCATCTTAGCCCTTGAGCTTTGCATCTTCAACATCTTCAGCTTCAGTCAATATCATAAGAGGATTCACATGCTTTTTATTACTGTCGTCGATCACAATCAATCCTTTGTGAATCATTCTTTCTATTTCTCTTTTCAGCAAACGATAGCTCTCGATGTTGTGCCCTCGGACATTGGAGTGATATGCGCATCGTGCAATAGGATCAAAGCTTCTTGCACGTGGATCTGGAGTATATCCGGGGAGTGTCTCAAGCATGCCAGCGTGTTTTAGCCTTTCAAACAGACTTTCATAAGATTCTCCGATAGGGGTGAGAGCTTTTTCTTGTTTCAGCAACCTCTCATTCCTAAATGCCTGATTTGGCGTAAAACCTGACCCAGGGGATTTTCGGTATGCTCGAGGGGATGGATGGGCATTTTGTGGAGCTGGGTATTTGGAGAGTAAAGTATGATTGTGGGGGACTCTTGGAGAGAAGTAGTGCTGGTGAGAGCGTCGGGAAAATATAGCCGGACGACGAGGGATGGAGCTACTCGGGTGGCTGGGAAAGTTGTCATAAGCGGGTAGATATGGAGAGTATGGAGGATCATCTATTATTGTGTTAGGTGTTTGGGTAAGGACAGAGTCCAGGAAGCCAGGCGGTGGCGGGGATGGTGCTTTACCAGCCATCCATGCCCGATACATATCTGTCACATGATGTCTCAACATTTTTACCTCTTCTACCAACACGTTATCCTGTTTAACCAGCTGTTGTCGGGCATCGGTACCAACCCACTCAGTTTTATTGTTCTCTGCCATTGTCTTTTGACTTTGTGTTGCAGGGAAGAGTTATTTTAGAACCACAACCAACCACCTTTCTGATATGAACACACCAAAATGAAGTCATCACGTTAGCGTTAGGGCATTTGACAGATAGGTAAACACATATCAGGGATGCAATGCACCTAGGCAGTTAAACCTTTCTATCATGCATTTGCTTCAATTACGTGCGTCATTCCAGCTTCTTATAATTGTACCCATTTTTCCTTTATTTCCTTTATTTCTTTTGTTTTTCTATTATTCCCCTTTTTCTTTTTCTTTTTAATGGTGGTGGTGGTGGTGGTGGTGGTGGTGGTGGTCGAATCTTATGTGAATTGCCTACGTATCATGACCCCGCATGAATCAGACCTTGTGTAGTTCGGACAAATGAAAGGTAAACAACAATGAAACATTTTTTGGAATTTTCAATTTTCATAATAAAACAGACTGGGTTTCAAAGGTTTAAAGATGACCCACAAACTTTGAAAATCAAACAACCCACATATTCTAATCAAAAGAATTACAAACTCAAAAACAAACGGCCAGCTTCCTTTCCCAGTTTGCCAATTTCAACCAAATGACTATTTTTGCAAACGTGGCCCCTTCCCAATTCCTCATGAATTTTGAGCCCGGGGAGGATCTATTTTATGACACTTTTACAAACTTGTCCGTTCTTTTACGAAAACAGTCTTTCGACAATTGAAAGATACTCTAAAGCTATCTCGGCAAGAACGATTTATGTTGACCAAAATCCAAACGGCATTCACTTGCCTATTGACTCTTTTTCTTATTTTTCAAATTAAAATAAAAGACCAGTTTTGCAAATACGGCCTTTCAGCACTTCGGTGACGAAGATTTTAAGGCTGTGTGGGCTATCTGGCCAAAATCTAAAAATAACCCAAAGGTGGCTGTTTATGCAAAGTCAGCCTTCCGGTGTCCCTTTTGGAAAATTCGGCTATTTTTGACAAAATGGCATCACCCGACTTATTTATGATTCTTTTTTCTTTTTTGTTTCGAATTAAAATAAAGGACCCGGTATTGCAAACACGTCCCTTCAGCGCCTCGGAAACGAAGATTTTAAGGTTGTGTGGGTCAACCAGCCAAAATCTAAAAATGACCCAAAGGTGGCTGTTTATGCAAAGTCAGCCTTCCGGCGTCCCTTTCGGGAACATTCGGCTATTTTCGACAAAACGTTTTCACCCGACTTATTTATGATTCTTTATTTATTTTTTATTTTTTTCGAATTAAAATAAAGGACCTGGTATTGCAAACACAACCTTTCAGTGCCTCGGGGACGAAGATTTTAAGGCTACGTGGGTCAATCGGCCAAAATCTAAAAATGATCATGTTTATGCAAAGTCAGCCTTCCGGCGTCCCTTTCGGGAACATTCGGCTAATTTTGATGAAAACGGCATCATCGAACTTATTCATGACGAAAATATTAATTTTGACATTTTTTGGCTATTTTTGCAAAAGGGGAGGTTGGACTCGATGAGGGTTGCCTACGTATCTCACACCTGGTGAGAATCAAACCGGCGTAGTTCGGGCCAATGAAACAGACTATTTTTGAAAAAAACATTCTTTCCTTTTCTCTTCTTTTTTTATTGCATCGGTAAATAAGGAAATTATTTTTTGAAAACAAGACTTCTTTCTTTTGTTTTTTCAAATAAATCACACTTAAAAGAACATTTCCATTGTTTCCAAAATTTTGGCAGAGTTTCGACGCTATTTGGGCATTGGTTTGTTTTTCTTCTGAAAATAGGTGATTACTCCTTTATGCTGCTATTTTTTTCTTGATTTCTCGATATTCCTCATTTTCAGAAGCCGGTCAGCATGCAAATTTGAAGCGAATAAATGCGCAAAACAAATAGGATACAGCATGATGGTCTTTTCGTTTCAGGTTACCTGTCCTAGACGGACCCAACCCCTGTGTTGAGTCCCCTAAGTGTAAATGCACATGATGCAGATAAGCGTCCACTAGGGATACGGCATGAGGTTACGTTATACTAAGTTTAAAAACCTGGGTGTATTGTTCTAGACCTGGCTTACCCGAGCGGACAACTCGAGTCGAGGATGGGAACTACGTACCGGTAACCAAATTATCATCCGATTTTGCAACTCCTCCGAATCCTCGTTCTATTTTGGGATATGACACTAACAGAAAGAAGTCACGACCAGCGTGCACTCCTCGGAGAAGGTTTCAGCACAGTTTATATATACAGTTCAAATAATATCAAAGCGGTAAAAAGCATTATTTTGCACATTTAAGCCCAATCATATAATAAAATCAGATAATAAATAAAGCCAAATACAACAATTATTCTAAGCTCGAATTCTTGAACCCTGAACAAAAGTTCTGGGCTTTGAAAGATCCCCAGCAGAGTCGCCAGAGCTGTCACACCTCCTTTTTACCTACTACACCCATGTGAAGGGATATAATAAAGGGAGTTTTTCCAATTAAAGGACAATCGAAATGGGATTCGTTTATTAAGAGATCCAGAGTCGCCACCTGGGAGATTTATGGTGTCCCAAGTCACCGGTTGAATCCTGAATCGAGGAAAAGATTGACTCTGTATTACAGTCCGTGAACCAGAATTCTGAGTAAGGAATTCTGTTAACCTGGGAGAAGGTGTTAGGCATTCCCGAGTTCCGTGGTTCTAGCACGGTCGCTCAACTGCTATATTTGGATAAAATCTGATTCAATACATGTTCAAACCTATGTGCATTTTTACCTTTTAACCGCTTTTACTATTATTATTTTTAACGAGAATTGCAGCGTCGTGAAAACACATCTCGAACCACGTCACACCAATGCACCCGTAGTTACTGACATATTTCGACTTCGCTGAGATTTTGATTTGGGTCACATAAATATGCACCCGAGTTTAGGGAGATAATGTTATTAAATACGCGCCTAAAGAGACTAACGCATTATTATCTTTGGGGAAAGCCATGAAGTTCACTAAATTGCCCGTCCCGAAATCTAAGTATTTTGGTATACATTTAACGAGGGCCCCGCAATTTATGTGTTTTATTTGGCGAGGCTCATCTCGTTATTATTTAAAAAGGGCAAACCTAAAAGCAACTATGATTCTCTACTTTATTTGTCTCTAAAAAAAGAGATACTAATTTATTCATTGTTTAAGAGCTGTTTAACAATTGCAAAGAAAAGCTATATTCTCCTATTCGAATTTAATGAAAGAGTGATCATTAGAATCCTGGTTTTACGACTCAGATTACTTATTTAGTAACTAGAAGCCGATCGTGACAACACAAAGCAAACCCGATTAATTTTAGGTTGATTCGAGCCAAGATTACTAAATGGAATTACTGAACTTGCTATTGAAATGGAAAACACGATTATCATATGGATCTAACTTATGCTACCTTAAATTATTAACATGTAAATGATGAGCTCAAACTCCAATTTTACTATCCAGTTTGTTCAAGTTTTTTCCTATTCGCATGTTTCATTACACAGAAGGAACATCATTGAGACTACATTGTGCTAAGAAGTATCAAGGCTGATTATTCATATATCCGATACAACTTGATAATTCAATATCTAGAACCGGGTTATTTACTTAAGGAAAACTTAGACTACACATGAAAGCTTCAAATAATTGTAACTGCTTTACATTTCACAACCAAACGAAAATGAGACAAG
Organism: Nicotiana glauca; assembly: GCA_026770625.1. Lineage (NCBI taxonomy): Eukaryota > Viridiplantae > Streptophyta > Magnoliopsida > Solanales > Solanaceae > Nicotiana > Nicotiana glauca. The sequence goes on along the minus strand of MU784073.1, from coordinate 46,456 downwards.
TTTAAAGACCAATTCACTTAACACATAAACTGAACAACCAACACCTAAAACAACCCAATCATAGTCTAGTCTCGGTCCAATTATACAGTTGTATACAAATTGGAACTAAACTACATTAAGCTATTGTGGCTAAACTATTTAGACATCAGTACATGTAGTCCAAACAGATAAGGTTCAAAAGGTAAGTATTTTCCTTTTGTATTCCCACTTCAAATCAGCACCATTACATCATGAAAGAAAGTAAATACCTGGAAATTTGTGAGCAATAAGAAGAGAAAAAGGGGTCAGCAACAGCAGGTAACAGGCAGCAGCAACTTTAGAATTCAGAATAGATCAAAACCAGTCTTAAACCAGAATAACACTCGGCCACAGCCCAGAACCAGTTGTAAACCCCACATAGCAACAACAAACACCCACAATAGACTCTACTGAACTTGACATGAAACAAGAACTCAATGGAACAATGATACTTTCAACATTTCCCTTTGTTTTTTAAGCTTTAATACTCTCTCAACTTAGTCTTTTTCCCTTTTTAAGCTCTCAAAGATGCCCTCTTAGACTCATCAACTCTCTCTCAAAATCTGACCAAGAAGAAGGACTGTGATTCTTTTTAGCTTTTTCAATTCTCTCTCTATCTCAAAGTCTCAAAAAAGAACCCCAAATTTGATCTAGAAAATCAATGGCACAGTACCCTTGTTTTCTTTTCAGACCTTTCCTATGCTCTCAAAAACTGACCACTCTCTAATCCCTAAGAATCTGAAAAATCCTAAATTAAATTATGAGACTAGATTAACTTATAAAGAGTACTAATTAACTTTTAATAACAATTAACACACACAATAAAAAATAAAATCACATAATCGTACATTAAATGCTAAAAATGCGAAGTACATTATTTTTGTGATTTTTCACTTTGTAAAACAAACTCAATTACTTCTAATTGTAGAATTAAATCCTAAATGCAAATGCGATATATTTTTGTATTTTTATTTATTTAACAAGTAAACATGCACGGACAAATGCGAACAATAGAAGAAAAATAGCACGAAATTCACAAAATTGCACACAAAAGAAAACTATTTTATTTTGAATTTTTTGGGCGTAGTTTTCGTATAGGGCAAAAATCACGTGCTTACAGCCCTCATTGAGGAGTGTTTACCCAACATTGTGTGGGTTGATCCTATAGGATAACCAACCTAGGACCCCTCTTTACCAAATCCTTTCTTTATTTAAACATTTGTTTTACAACTTGTTCAAACCTTGAATTATCCAACGTGCTTTACTTGCAACTTATTTGATTCAACTGTTTATATGGACTAATTTGTGGATATAAGCTCGGTCGGGACCCATAATTGTGGACCAAGAGGGGTGCCTAACACCTTCCCCTCGAGGTTACTTCGAGCCTTTACCGTAATATATGGTAATGCAAATCAACCCAAGAGTTAATCGCTCTAGGTGTCCTAATGCACCATAATCTGTTAGGTGGAGAATCTTCAAAATACCCTATTACCCAAAGGAAATGAATCATTACACCTCATGAATGTCGAAAATCGGACCTCTCCCATGTCAAAAAGGGGAGGGAAAAAGGGGGCGCGACACCACATTAGAGATACTTCTCCAAATCAGATTACACCAATCCTCATTAAAACCAAACCTACATAAAACCTTATTAATAAAGGACCATGATAATCTGTCATATGTCTTGGCCATGTCAAGTTTAAGGACATAATTTCCTCCCTAATTGAGATTAGATATACCATGAACTATTTTTTTAAGTGATCATTACATTATCAGTGATTGATCTCCCAGAAACAAAACCATTTTGATTTTCAAAAATTAAGTCCTTTAAAAGAGGATTCAATCTATTAGCCATAATCTTAGAGATAATGTTATTAGTAGAGTCACTAAGGCTAATTGGTCTCAATTCAGCAAAGCTAGTGAGAGAATAAATTTTGGGAATTAAAGTGAGACAAGTATGTGTGTAAAATTTGGTTAAAAATTTACCAGAGAAGTATTCTTTAGCAAAAGCAGTAACATCACGTTTAATAATATTCCAGCGGGTTTGAAAGAACATACAATTGTACCCATCAGGTCCTGGGGAGCTGTTCCTGATCGGGCATACTGGTCAACATCAGATTGTCTAGTGTAATAATGATTTGAGGTATACAATCTAGAATACTGTTGTCTCCTTCAACGAGATTCACATTGAAGTGCTTCCTGTAGTATTTGACACCAGTCTTTGCCACCTTTCATCTCCTTGCACCCATCTGCCTTTATGATTTCTAATTCTTTGTATGTGTAGTTTCCTTCTTCTATTTCTCAGAACACCATGAAAACATTTGGTGCTTCTGTCACCATCTTTAAACCATTGATGCTTCATTTTCTGTTTCAACATTGAATTCTGCATGTTGAGCCATATGGTATATTCAGCATATCCCTTATTCAAGTCTTCTCTTCCCTATTCAGTGTTGTGCATAATGTCCAATTCCTCTAAAATTTCAATCTTAGCTTACCATTCCTGCACTTGTTCTTGGATATCACCAATTTGTTGTTTGTACCATATACTTAGAACCTTGCTAAGCCTTTTCATTTTTGTTCGTAGCCTCCACATGGCATTGCCCCTCACTTCTTGATTCCAGGATATTTGTATGATTTCCAGAAAGTCAGGTTGATTCACCCAGAAATTCATAAGTTTGAAGTATTTGATGTGAGTCTAGTTCAAGTTTTGATATTTAAGAAGAAGTGGTCTATGATGAGACCCAGACCTGGATAGATGTTTAACACTATTGCTTTGAAAATTCTGGGTCGGATCATCATTGATAAAAATTATATCTAACCTCCTCAATATTCTCTTACTTGGTCTCCAATAGTTGCACCAAGTTTATTTAGGACCTGTAAAGCCTAAATCACTTAGTCCACAAGCCTCCATGCAATTGATAAACCCCATACTTTTTGACATTCTATGTGGCAACCCAACCCTTCTCATCTGGATCCATGATAATATTGAAGTTTCCTCCTGATTGAGGACAACCCTGTACTACTATTAAGTAGCAAGAGAGGTCGAAGCAGCTTTAACCCGAGAAGGCCGGGATCGATTTCCACAAGGAGCTAGATATTGGAGTTGAGTTTCTATCTAAAGTGGAGTTGTGCATTTGTTCCTAATTGCACTTCTAAACATTTTTGGTTTTGATACTAATTCTAATTTTATAATACTATAATGCTAAATTAGGCTAAGTAAAGCTAAGATTAAACTATTGCAAGTTGTTCAAATAGATAAAAGGCACTAGGGCAGTGACTTCCTCCTAGGTGGCTAATTAACGGATTCTTGAGACTAAAGCTAGATTGTCACATTTGGGGAGTATGATATAACCATTGCATGATTCTACTCACTCGATTCCTCTCGGTAGTTCGAGTGATCGAATTGACTTTCTCAAGACCAATTGGGTATGTAAATTTGTGCAAGCAATCAAGGTTCAAGTCGAGTATTAGTATCTCTAGGTTTAACCCTTTAATTGGGGCTATCAATCTCTTGAATACGACCCAATTCCTTGTTGGACCAATTTCTTGGACTTAGGCTTTCTTTCTCAAGAAGAGCCAAAGTCTAATAGGCATAAACTAGTATTTCCAACCACTAATTCAATATTAAAACCCTAAATTATTCCAAATATCAAAGACCCATAGACAATCAAGCATCAAAATACAAGACCCATCAATTACCCACACTAGGGTTGAGCCACAACCCTAGATAATGGGTCTAACTACTCATAATTATAGAAGAAAATAAAGAAATAGATGAAGAAAAGCCCATAATAATTAATTACTAGATAAACCTTTAAGATTCAATGGTGAAATTAAGCTAAAATTACTCAAAATAGCAAAAGAGAAGAAGTCATGAGCGCAGCTCTGTCCCAAAATCTATCTGCTGGCCTAAAAATGGGAAAAGAAACTATTTATACTAGGCTAAAAATTCTGGACAAAAATACCCCTGCGGGGCTAGTGCGGACCGCACAAAATCGAGTGCGGCCACACTAAGACTCTTGGCTTGACTATTCTACTCTCTGAAGTTGGCCACCACGGACCGCTCAAAATGCACCGCGGTCGCGATGCCTTCTACTACGGTCCGCACAAAATGGATTGCGGACCGCGTTGGCCAGTTCCTCCAAAATGTCACCTCTCTGAACTTGAGCTCTGCGGACCGCACAAAATCGAGTGCGGCCGCAATGAAACCACTACGGTCCATACTAAATCCTTTGCAGCCGTATCGCCTGGCTATTGAGAAACATACTCTCTTATCTTCATCTTTGTGGACTACACAAAATGGTGTGCGGTTCCACTGGCCCTGTTTGACTGATCTTGGTCTTGTCTTGATACTTGTGCAAGTTTCACTCCTTTTTGGGCTGGTTTTTGACACCTTGTCACCTTGTTGATCAAACATGCAATCAAGCACAACTTGTGAGCCTTTGGGACTATTTTGTACACATTTCTAATCAAAACTTAAGCAAGAAGGAGTATAAAATGAATCATAATCCCTGGTTGTCAACTCCCCCAAACTTAAGCTTTTGCTTGTCCTCAAGCAAATAAAATAAGACCCACCCTTTTAGAGTCAATACAAGAAAATTTAGCCGACCTAAAATGACCTCAACTAGCATCAATTGGGACTAGCAATTGCCCTCAATTCAAATGAATCATTAACAACATTCACTCTTTTAAACACCATGGATTTAGTGCGACAAAAGAGCATCAAGAGTTGACTCAACACATCAAAGAAACTCTTTCTATTACTTTGGTCATTGTGGAACCTAAACTCACACCTTCTCAACTCTCCCTAAGCAAACCTCACCTTTAGGATAGTGGCACTCAGAACAAGGTTAATGGAAATACACTCATCTCTCTCAAGGAAAAGTCACAAGTCCGACTCTAAGTACCATATGCTTGCCCCTTATGTGAGTCACCACTAATGTAAGCTTCATTCAATTCAAGATCATATAGGGCTTCTGTGGATACATAGTGAAGGCTTTTGGTTCAGGGTAGGAAATATTTGGTCTAAGTATGTTCCATCTTCCCTTTAGCACTTCTTTTGCTTCATTTTGACACGCATTCACTGGACCTTTTAAGTCATTCCACTTTTTCTAAGGGGTTAGAGAGACACACTATTACTCTTTTTTGTTCATTTCAATCTTTTCTCCTTTCTCAACTTTCCATACCTTTCATTCTTTGCTTTTGTTGAATCCCTTTATTCATTTCTACATTGAACATTCTTTTTGTCTTTTTTCGTTTCTTTCTTTTTCATTGCCTTTCCTTTTCTTCATTTTGTGCCTTTTTACCACTTTGTTACAATCCTCGTCTCTCCCCCTAAACTTATACTGTTTGTATGTGCTAAGGAAAGACCGGGTTCCAAGAGAGGGTATTTTTAGAATGAGTAAAGGCTTGTATCGTGGTTCTTTAAGGAAAAAGGTCTAAGGCTCAAAATGGTTGACTAGGGATTTTATCATTGATAGGCTATGGAAGTGTTCGAGCTATCATTTGGATCAAGGAGAGCCTATAATCATGTCTCAAGTCAAATTCCACATAGGATTTTGCCTAGACAAACATTCAGGGCAAATTCTAGACCAATGGCTTGAGACTTGGACTTGCAATTCAATTTCTTACCACACAAGCTATGGGATCGCTAAAGACACAGAGTCGGGGGCCCACAACAACCTTAGATAAGATTTGAGCACACAATGGTCCCGAAAAATCATTTGATGATTATCAGCCAACACAAGAGTCTTAAGGTCACAACTTTCACCATCCTATGCACAACTATTTGTTTTCTACCATAGGATCAAAGGCAAATGTGTTAGGCCCAAGTGAATCTTTGCTTGAGGCACCCTTACCATTGACTACTAAAAAGCAAAAAAGAAAAGAAAAACAAACTCAAACCCTTAATAAGGTTGTCATGTCATTCATCATTGGGAAGAGCCACTCAGTTCACACAAATTCCAAAGGTTGTCATGTCATTCATCATTGGGAAGAGCCACTCAGTTCACACAAATTCCACCTTTGGAAAGAACCGTGACATTAAGAAAACCAAAGGCTTATTGCAAAACTCAAAAATAAGAAGCTACAAATATAAAATAAGAAGCTAAGAAAATAAGAAATACGGAAAGAAGAATGAATATGTGTAAGAGGGGGTTTAATCGAATATACAATAGGGGAGATGTATATATTCAACGAAACATAACTTTTATATACAGACCCAACTGAAATTATATACATACCAAAGATATAAAAGAAAGAAAGAAATCATAAAATCTGTCATATATATACAGTCATCCAAATCCAAATAGGGTCTACCCCCTCAAATGGAAGTTGGCATTGTCCTCAATGCCAACTAAGAAAACTAAGCACAAAAATAGAGGAAAGATGATACAGAAACTCCCCATAGGCCGTCCATCAACATGGGATCCTGGGTGGTCCCTGGGTCTTTTGTATGCTCACGAACCTGAGACTGGCTCCCTGTGATCTGTAGCTCTGCTGCTGGGACCTAGGCTTGGACTGGCTCCTGGGCTGCATCTTGAGGCTGATTGGAGGAAGTCTTCGGTGGGTCCGCCAACTGGATAACTGTATCATCGAACTGGGGGATCACCCTTTTACTTTTAAGAGGCCTCTCGGACTGCTCTGGCTGAGGATGGGCTATTGGCATAGGGTCATGTAGTTGTAAATCTAAAGGCAAGTGATCTGCCATCAATCTCTCAACCTCGACCCGCAACTCCTTCACTGACTCTTTGGAAGCCCTAGTTTTCCTCGTCTTTTTGGACTACCTAGAAAGCTCCATGAGAGCCTTTCCATGAGAATCTACAGCGTCCATAAGCAATTTCTGAGTCTCAAGGATCTTCTTCTGGTTGTCCAGAAGATCCTTGAAAGTGTCCTCAATGGACTGTGGGACTTGTGGAGGAGGAGGTGTTGACTGAGCTGCCACTATAGTAGATAATACAACAGCTTAGAAGTAGTTGTCTACATCCAGTTGTTGATGTTGGTGATGGTCTGGCTCAAACAGTGGGCAGTCAATGGATAAGCAGTGGTGGAGGGTATGTTTGGAGCTAAGGAAGTGGATGGACCTGGGGCCATATCTGCTGCAGTAGAAGGAGGATGTAGAGTAGTCACTACCACTAATGGCTCTTCAGACTGGCCAATTGAAGTAGTGGATTTTCCCTTGGAGTACTTGCCCTTAGGGTTGTCATCACCCTGTAGGCTATACCATGAGAAAGGTGTCTTTGCCTTTACCTTCACATCGAATCTGCGCTTCTTCACATTGAGGTCCTCCAACTACATCGTCAGGAAGTTGGGGAATGGGTAAGATCTGTCACCCTCATTCACCACCCGGGTAATGACTTGGGACATCACATTCCCGATATTGATCGGGTACCCTTCCATGATGGATGCTACTAAGATCGCCTAGTGAATTGGGAGTGAGTTGTCATAGGTGATAGGATCTAGCTAGCTGCACACAAATGTCTCCCACCCCTTCTCCTCGAAGTTCAATGTTCTCCGTAATATCTTTACCCCCGCATTCAGCCACTCGGGGTGGTACTTGGGATTGCCAAGTACTCTGCCAACCACTGACGAGCTTCTTCACTCAACTTCATCTTCTCCAAGTATAAGGACTCATCCTCCTCTGTGAAGCCTAAATAGTTATTGATGGGCTTTCCATCAAACTTCACTTTCAAATTCCGCACTTTGGTGACTGTAGTACCTTTTTTTATGTGGGCCACGTTGGTGTAGAATTCTTTCACCAAGTTCTCATAGGCATCAATCACATGCCCGATAAAGTAGTCTCATCCAGCTCTATCTCTGAATTGTCTCAACACATTTGGGTTGTGAGGCTGCAGGTCTCGGGTGATAATTTTTCTCTCAGGTATCAACCTCTTTTCCGGCCACCACTCTTTGAATTTTTGGTAGGCAATCTCACTAACGAACCGGTCCTCCCATGTCTCTGGGTTCCTAGTCCGCTCTACCCCACCAACTTGGGGCTCACCCCTTCTGCTTCTTTCCCTTCTTTTACTACTGCACCCTCTCCGAATAACGAAGCTATAGGAGAGGTGGATTACTCATCCCCACTGGCTGCAGCTGAGCCCTCAGACGACCCATAAGATACATGCACTAAAGCCTGAGTAATGGGGGATGCTAGAGGTGTGTCTGTCAATGTGTGTCTCTTCGGCCAGTCAGGAACACATTCTAGCACGGACTCTGAAGATGCCTCTCAGGAGGGATCATACTCACTCCCTGACTGGTCAATTGCTCTATCAGCAGCTTTTATGATTCTCCTTGTGTTCTTAATATTCTATCGGACTTATGGGGACAACTTTATCATTCTTTGTTTCCCACCTCGGGAGGACTCTCCTCTTCCTGGCTGTTTAGCACCTTTGCCTCGTAATTTTACCATTGTCTACAAACAACGTTCATTCAGACTTTGTTAGTATCCAAGAAAATAATGAAGTTCAAAGTTGCAGAAAAAAAGTTACAGACTGTATGGAAATTGCAGAGTGCGGACCGTACAAAATGCAGTGCGGCCGCAAAGAGGCCATTGCGGTCCGCATAGAGGTGGGGTTCAGATTACCCACTCTCTGAATCTATGCACCGCGGACCACACAAAATGCCTATGCGGTCTGCATTGAGGCACCGCAGACCGTACAAAATGTAATGCAGCCACGATCCTCAATTGTTCAGTTTTCAGGACTTTGTCATTGCGGTCCGCACAAAATACCATTGCAGACCGCACTGGGGCACCGCGGAACGCACAAAATCTACCGCGGTCTACACTGAATGCCCAACAGTAACACCAACCTAGGGTTCATAATTTGTTCAATTTTAGTCCAATTTTACACCTATTGATGAGTCACTAAGTGTTGGTTTAGTGTTTTAACTACCTAGTTCTAATTAAAACAAGAAATTAACTAACCTATGCTAAAAGATTGAAAGAAAAACGGATAGGGAAAGAACAAGAAATAAGAAAAATAAAAAGTCAAAGAAAATAAATAAATTAAACCACTAAGAAGAATTTAATGTTACCAGAAATAGATGAAATGCTGAGTAATGAACTTGAGAAGGTGAAATCGTGCAGATTAGAGAGATGAATAGTGATTTTTTATGTTCTAAGAGTAAAAAGTTTGAAAAGTTCAAAAGGAGGGCCTCATGTCCTATTTATAGAAAAAGGTCCTGGGGGCCAGCTTACCTACCCACCGCGGACCGCACAAAATGGCATTGCGGTCCACGGTGCTCGAAACCAAAGGGCACTGACAAATTGACCACTGCGGACCGCACAAAATGCAATGCGGCCGCGATGGTAAACTTTAAAGAACCCAACTTTTGTCAAATAACCAGTGCGGTCCGCATTGATTTCTTGCCCCCGCACAAAGGTCTTTGCGGTTGCACAAAATAAGTGCGGTCCGCATTGACAACTTCAGAGAGTGGACATTTTTCAACTTTTTCCTGCACTGCATCAACACAATCCTGCTACATCTCACAACCAGTCAGTCCAACAATAAATCCTGCGCTACAATGATAATCAAAGAAAGACAAGAAGAAAACACACATGGGTTGCCTCCCAAGAAGCGCCTGATTTAATGTTGCAGCACGATGCAGGTTTACATCAAATAATTTGAGATGAAGAAGTGCCACCATGTGGCTGTTATCAATTTTTCCCAAGTATTGCTTGACCTTGTGCCCAATCACTCTGAAAACTACCCCGTTTTTGTTCTTCAAGTCAAGTACACCAAACGGAGTCACAAACAACACTTCAAAAGGTCCACTCCATTTTGACTTAAGCTTTCTCGGAAACAGACGTAACCGAGAGTTGAACAAGAGAACCAAATCACCCACTTTGTACTCCTTGCCACGAGCATATTTATCATGGAGGTACCTCATATTGTCCTTGTACAAGGACAAACTGGAGTAGGCATGGAATCGAAATTCATCAAGTTCATTAAGCTGTTCCACACGAAGATTTGCTGCCACATCCCATTCAAGATTAAGCTTCCTCAAAGCCTACATGGCATTGTGCTCTAACTCAACCGGTAGACAGCAAGCTTTCCCAAACACCAACCGATACGAAGACATACCAATCGAAGTCTTGTAAGCAATCCTATAAGCCCATAGAGCATCATCCAACTTCTTTGACCAATCGGTCCTATTTGCATTGACCGTTTTTGACAATATACTCTTGATTTCCCTATTTGAGACTTCAACTTGGACACTCGCTTGAGGATGATAAGGAGTACAAACTTTGTGGTTGACACCATACTTTGAAAGCAAAGTGTCAAAAGCTCTATTACAAAAATGAGACCCCCCATCACTTATGATTGCATGAGGAGTGCCAAACCTTGTAAACTTGCTCTTCTTGAGAAATGCAACAACACTTCGGGCCTCATTGCTGGGTAAAGACACGACTTTAACCCACTTTGAAACATAGTCAACCGCTACAAGAATGTATGTGTTCCTAACGGGCCCATAAAATCAATGCCCCATACATCAAAAATATCAATCTCAAGAATGGTATTGAGAGGTATCTCATCTTTCTTCGGAATTCCACCCGCTCTTTGATATTCGTCACACCTCATCACAAGTTCACTTGCATCTTTATACAAAGTTGGCCAACAAAACCCATAACTAAGAACTTTGGAAGCTGTCCTCACCCCGCCATGATGGCCACCATAAGGAGAGGAATGGCAAGCCTCCAAGATACTCAATTGCTCTTTCTCCGGGACACATCTTCGAATCACACCATCCGTGCAAATCTTGAACAAGTACGGCTCATCCCAATAGAAATCCAAATTATCCCGTTTGAGCTTCTTACTTTGGTTAGAAGAGAGCTCACACGGGATTATACCAGTCACAAGGAAATTTGTAATGTCCACAAACCATAGCATACCATTCACCGACACCGAAAGGAGTTGTTCATCAGGAAATGAATCGTTGATCTCTAGGCCATCACGAGGCCTCCCCTCCTCCTCCAAGAGGGACAAGTGGTCCGCCACATGGTTTTCACTACCCTTCCGGTCCACAATCTCCAAATCAAACTCTTGAAGTAACAAGACCCATCACATCAGTCTAGCTTTAGAATCCTTCTTCATCATCAAGTACCGGAGTGCGGCATGGTCAGTATGAATTATGACCTTGGCACCCATGAGATACAGCCAAAATTTCTCCATTGCAAACACAATAGCCAAAAGTTCCTTCTCGGTCACCGTGTAGTTCACTTGAGCATCATTCATTATCTTGCTCGCATAGTACACTAGATGAAACATTTTGTTCACTCTTTGACCCAAAACCGCCCCAACCGCAACATCACTCGCATCGCGTATGAGCTCAAAGGGCAAGCTCCAATTAGGTGCGGTAATGATATGAGTGGTGGTCAACTTGTGCTTGATAAGTTCAAAGGCTTGCATATTTTTTTCATCGAACACGAACTTAGCATCTTTTTTCAATAACTTGCATAGGGGATTCACTACCTTCGAAAAATCTATGATAAATCTCCGGTAGAACCCCGCATGCCCAAGAAAACTTCTAACTCCCTTGACAGAGGTAGAGGGAGGGAGACTTGAAATTATATCAATTTTTGCTTTGTCTACCTCAATACCATGCTTTGAAATTTTATGCCCAAGAACTATGCCCTCTTCCGCCATGCAGTGGCATTTCTCCCAATTAAGAACAAGATTGGTTTCTTCACAACGGGCCAAAACTCTATCAAGATTTTTCAAAGACTCATCAAATGAATCACCCACAAGATTAAATTCGTCCATGAGAACATTTATAATATCTTCCACCATATCAGTGAAAATGGCCATCATACACAGTTGAAATATAGCCGGTGCGTTACACAACCCAAAAGGCATCCGAGAAAAGGCAAAGATGCCATATGGACAAGTGAATGTGGTCTTCTCCTGATCTTCCAGAGCATTCAAGATTTGGTTGTACCCAGAATACACATCCAAGAAACAGTAGAAGGCACGCCCAGCAAGTTGGTCTAACATCTTATCAAGAAAAGACAATAGAAAGTGATCCTTGTTGTTCACTTTATTCAACTTGCAGTAGTCCATGCATACCCTCCAACCAGCGATGGTTTTGGTAGGAATCAACTTATTTTGTGAATTTACAACCACGGTCATTCCACCCTTCTTCGATACACATTGCACCAGTGAAGTCCAAGAGCTATTAGAGATGGGTACACAACCCCGACATCCAACCACTTGATCACCTCCCTTTTCACAACTTCTTGCATTGCTTCGTTCAACCTCCTTTGATATTCCAAGAAGGGCTTTGCATCATCTTCCAAAATAATCTTATGCATACAGAATGCGAGGCTTATCCCCCGGATATTAGCTAAAGTCCATCCAATTGCCTTTTTCTGCTTTTGAAGCACAACAATGTGGCATCAACCTGCATGTTAGTAACACAAGAGGAAAGAATAACTGGCAAAGTAAAACTAGGGCCTAAGAACTCATACCCGAGGTGCGGAGGCAACAGTTTCAACTCCAACACCGGAGGTTCCTCAATTGAAGGTTTTGTTGGTGGAGTCTTCCTATTCTCAAGGTCCAAAGATAGTTTTCTAGGCTCATAAGAGTAAGAGCCCATCCCATGTAAAACATTCACACACTCCACTCGGCCCTCATCATCATTGACATCAAGATTCAACAATACGACCTCCAGAGGGTCCTCCACATTGATCATTGCACTGGTATCATCAACTATAACTACCATGACAAGGTCCACAAAAGAGCACACCTCGAAACTGTTGGGCTGCTTTATTGACTTTCACACATGAAAGACCACTTTTTCATCACCTACACGGAAGGTAAATTACCCCACTTCCACATCAACTAAGGCCTTCCCAGTAGCAAGGAAAGGTCTCCCAATATGATTGGAACTTCGTAATCTACCTCACAATCCAAGATCACAAAATTAGTTGGCAAGATAAATTTGTCCACCCGGATAATCACATCATCAATAATACTCAATGGTCTCTTCATCATTCTATCCGCCATTTGCAATCTCATGGAAGTCAGCCTCTATTGCCCAATAACCAAAGTCTTGAAAACTAAGTAGGGTATCAAGTTGATACTAGCCCCCAAATCATATAGAGCCTTTGCAAAGCCCGCACTCCCAATGGTGTAAGGAATGGTGAAAGCACCAGGATCTTCAAGCTTTGGGGCCATTAAATGCACTATTGCACTAACTTGGTGGGTCATCTTTATAGTTTCACAATCCATAGATTATTTTTTTGTCACCAAGCCCTTCATGAATTTAGCATAGCCCGATATATTTGTTCAAGAGCCTCCACTAAAGGCATATTAATGGATAACCTCTTCATCATATCAATAAACTTTTTAAACTGATTCTCATTTTTCTGCTTCGCGAGCCTTTGAGGATATGATGGAGGTGGCCTTGGCAAAGAAGCCTTGGCTTTAGGCATAACTGGCTCCGACATGTCTATTACGTGTTCCCTAGATGGGTTCACGTCATTTTGATTTTCCACCTCAGCATCTTGAATATCAATCCTCACTTCTCCATTCACATTGTCGTCAATCACATTTTCAATTACTAAATGAACTTCATCTTCTTACAACTCAACTTCATCACTCAAAAATTGCTTTTGTTTGGAGTCATTCACATCACCGCCTCGTCCACTCCTCGTAGTTACCGCCATAACATGATTGTTTCCACCCTTCGGGTTTACTACCGTATCACTTGGTAGAGCACCCTTAGGGCGAGTATTCAAGGACTGTGAGATTTGGCCTAATTGAACCTCCAAATTTCTAATTGAAGTATCGTGGGAAGACAAATGAGCATCAAAATTCGCATTCTTCATCATCATTTGTTCGAACATCATTTCAATTTTCCCCATATCTTTGTTAAAAGAACTAGGGACTTGGGATGGAAATGAAGGCAGATTGTTTGGTTGTTGGTACATTTGGGGCCTTTGAAAGCCTTGCCCCCGATTTCCTTGATTTCCATTGTTCCACCCACCTTGATTATTGTTACCACCCCAGTTGTTGTTGTTACCATTCCAATTACCCTGATTATCCTAATTGTTGTTCCCCCAATTACCATTGTCTTGTTGTTGTTGATTGCCCCAATTACCTTAGGGTCTCCATTGCTGTTGTTGGGAAGAATTGCCCCTTTGGCCTTGATAATTGTTCACGTATTGCACCTCTTCATTCTGCCCATCGTAACTATCATCTTGGAATCCACCACAATCATTATCAAATTGCTCCGAATTCCCTTGGTTCTGTTGATCTCTTTATCTTCTTTTGTTGACTAGCATGTTGACACCCTCCATAGCATTCACTTGGAGAGGATTTTGAACTTGTTGCAACTGTGCCTTTGCTAGTTGGTTCATCATAGTGGTCAACTCAACTATAGCATGCGCATGATAATGTAACTCTTTGTGCAAATGAGTGACCGTGGGGTCACCCCGAGGCACATTGGCTCTACTTTGCCAAGTAGAAGAAGTGTCAGCCATCTCGTCAAGAATGTCAAAAGCCTCATCATAAGACAAATTCATGAAGTTGCCCCCAGCAAGTTGGTTCACTATGCACTAGTTTGTTGTGTTAATGCCCCGGTAGAAAGTCTGTTGGATCATCGTCTCAGTCATATAATTGTTGGGGCATTCCTTTACCATTGTTCTATAGCGCTCCCAAATCTCATGCAAAGGTTCAGTGGGCTCCTGCTTGAAAGCCAAGATCTCATCTCTCAATGCTGCCATATGCCCCAGTGAGAAATTTTTTGCAATGAACTTGTCCGCCAACTCATCCCAAGTAGTGATGGAATGGTTGGGAAGTCGCTCAAGCCAATCAAATGCCTTCCCTCTAAGTGAGAATGGGAAGAGTCTCAACCGAAGTGCATCATCATACACATTTGTTTGCTTGCTCCCCCAACAGGTATCCACGAACCCCTTGAGTTGTTTGTAAGCATTTTGATTGGCAGCGGCCATAAAATACCTACGCTGCTCCAACAATATCAATATCATATTGGTAATTTGAAAGTTGCCCGCCCGGATCCGGGGTGGGACAATTGCACTTGCATAGCCTTGGTTTGGAAGCTCTCGAAGAGCCACTCTTGGAGGTGGCGGAGGAGGGTATGGAATATTGTCGTTGGCATTATCATTGTCTTGGCGGCCCCTACGTTGTCCTTGAGGTACAAGATGCACCTCATCATCTCCGACATCATCTACCTCCTCCCCCGCAATCACATTTCCAAGAGGATCATTGATATTCGCTGCCATTTTGTACATGAAGTTGCGACACAAAAAATTAGTAACACGGAAGGAAAGAAGAACAATACACAAAACTATTGAGATAGACAGCCAAAACCCTTAGCTCCCCGACAATGACGCCAAAAAGTGATCGAGGCCACCCTATACTACTATTAAGTAGCAAGAGAGGTCGAAACAACTTTTATCCGAGAAGGTCGGGATCGATTTCCACATGGAGCTAGATATTGGAGTTGAGCTTCTATCTAAAGTGAGTTATGTATTTATTCCTAATTACACTTCTAAACATTTTTGGTTTTGATATTAATTCTAATTTTATAACACTACAATGCTAAATTAGGCTAAGTAAAGCTAAGATTATACTATTGCAAGTTGTTCAAATAGATAAAAGGCACTAGGGTAGTGACTTCATCCTAGGTGGCTAATTAACATATTCTTGAGCCTAAAGCTAGATTGTCACAATTGGGGAGTATTGTGAGCACGTGATTTTTGCCCTATGTGAAACACTTCTATAAAATCAAAGAAAATAGATTTTTCCAATTATTTGCCATTTTATAGAGTTTTGGTAGGATTTTTATTAATTGTTTGTATTTTTGTGTACGTTTAATTCTTATTAAATCATGAAAATACCAAAATACCATGCATTATATTTAGATTTTGTTTTTATACTTTTTAGGATTAATTAGTTAATTAATAGTTGTATTAAAAATGAAAATGACAAAAATAACTCATTTTACATTTTTACCTTTTAATTTTTAGATTATTGATGTTTCTCTTTTGGTTTAGGATCAAGTAATTTTTATAATTATAATAATTAGATAATTAGTTAGTATTAAAATTTAGATTAATTTTATTTTAATTTAGGATTTTTAATTAAAGAAAAAAAAGAGGGAAAAGAAAAGAAAAAGGAAAATAAGAAGAGAATTTGAAAGAGGGGGTTTTAATTCAATTTTGGGTTGTTCCCAAGCCCCCTCAAAACCCAAAAACCTACCTGGTTAGACAGGACCGACCCGCCTGCCCAATCATACCCTCCCCTTTATTAATTAATAGACCTAAAGCTAGAGGTGTTCATAAAAATTCGAAAAATCGAACCAAACCGAAAACCAAATCAAACCAACCAAAAAAATCGATACTTTTTAGTTTGATTTGGTTTTGATTTTGAATTTTAAAAATCGATCAAATTTGGTTTGGTTTTTGTTTTAATAAAAAAATAACCGAAATAAACCGAACCAAACCGATTGTAAGCGTAGTTATTTCAAATTTATTATTACACTTATATATATGTATATTTTTATACAAAGTTTCACAATTTTTATGGTGAATGTTAATCGTTTACACTTTTGGTACAGTTTTTTACCTTTATATTCTAGTTTGATTGATAGTTTTCTTTTGGTAAATGTAAAAATCCATTCATGTTAAAAAATATATGTTTTTAATTGAGTTCTTAAATTATTTATCACTATTTGATTCAATTATCATCAATATATTTTAGTAAATAATAAATTTCCTAAAATACAATTGATTTGATAGTGTTACATTGAAAATGTGGTCGTCAGAATATGTGTTTGGTGATGTATATTTTATATTTAAGAAAAAATTAACAAATAACAAAAAAAATCGAAAACCGATAAAAATCGACATAAACTGAATCGAAAAAAAAACCGAATTAATTGGTGTGATTTGGTTGGTTTGATTTCCAAAAACTAATCCTAACCCGTACCTAAAGCTAACACCTAGACCTAGACCTGACATCCGCAAAGAACACAGAAGAGCCCCCTCCCCCATCGGTTCTGCTTTCTTCTTCAACCAAACACCCAACCCTTTCACCATTGACAAAAACAATAGAACTCCTCACCTCCTCCACGCCCCAAGCAACCAAGACCTCATCTCCATCTCCAACCAAGACCTCAACAATAGGTACAGCAGCGACCAAACGGACACGAACCAGACCCCATCTTCACCTTCCTCTCTTCAACTTAGAGCAGCATATACACGAAACAGAGGAAAACAGCCGAAGAAGAACGGAGCAGAGAAAAATCGGACTGAAATTTGGGGGAAAGGGACGGAGATTTTCAGTTTTGTGCTTACCTCCTTAGTTTGGGATTTCATTCTATCTAAAGTCCATAAAAACACATAAAAACTCAGATTCTTCTTGTTTCATCTCTGCCGCAAATCCGAAAATACAAAAAATAATATAGGTTTCGTCTCTTCTTTTCAAATTCTATTTTGGTTGCAAAAGATGGAGATTGCTCGAGGTGTTCAAGTTTGTAGCGTGACTGCTGCTCGAGGTTAGAGTCTGAGTTCCCGTGTGAATTCATCATAGTTTCCGGTCGAGGCTTCCGTCTTCTCTTTGGTGATTCCGTTTGAAAGCCTTCCTTGCCGATTCATTCAATCTGGCTCGAGTCATTTGTTGTAACTGCCACAAATAATATTAATTGGAAAGCTAATTTCAGGTTACTTCTAATCTCTTTTATTTCACTTTAGATCTAAATATGATTTGAGCTAGTGTTTGGGGTTGTATTGCTCTTGTGGTTGTCTGCAATTTGCTTGGCCTTGTAGCTGTTAGTAAATCATGAATTGACTATGGGTTTTGTATGATTCCTTGATGGTGTTCTCTGATTTTCAAATATGAGCAGTGTGTGTTGTTTAAGAATTAGAGTTTGGGAGGAAAGAACTGCCCTATTCATGAGTATAAAGAACTGCCCAATTCATGAGTATTTGTCCATTCAGTTTATAGATTTCTGATGCTTTTAACATGTCAAGTATGCTGTAGAATGGAAAATTCAATCGAGAGTTGCTTCGCACAAAATTGTGTTGTGATTTGTTGTGAGCTTTTCAGTGATTTGGTTAAAGAACTTTGGAATTTGGGGAGTGTTTTGGGGTATTGTAATATGCTGTGAAAGGTCAGATTTGTTTAAAAGATAATTAAATGCGCCTCTTAAGTTAGAATTAAGAATATTATTTGAAAGGGTTAACAGATTAGTTCTATAAGCCTAATTAGGAATAACCCTTTTAATTGTATTGGGGTGTGCCATCCTAATTAAATCCTTTATGGCCCTCTTATTAATCTTATAACTTAGATACTAAAATGAATTTCTAACAAGGTTAAATATTACGTGTCGTGAATAACGGGTGCATTTCATGTAGCGTGGCTTGCGATGTGTTTTAAACAACCTCGAAATAATTCCTTAAATAAACAAAAGCGGTTTTAAAATAATAAATGCACATAAGTTTAAAAGTGTTTTAAAATTAGATAATTAGGCCAATAATAATAGTTGAGCGACTGTGCTAAAACCACAGAACCCGAGAGTGCCTAACACCTTCTTCCGGGTTAACAGAATTCCTTACCCGGATTTCTGTGTTCGGGGACTATAGAACATAGTCAATCTTTCCTCGATTCGGGATTTGGACCGGTGACTTGGGACACCATAAATTATCCTAAGTGGCGACTTTGAATTTTAAATAAAATAATCCCGTTTCGATGGTCACTTAAGTTGGAAAAAACTCCCTTATACCCTTCCGGGTAGTAAAAAGGAGGTGTGACAAGTATGATATAACTATTGTACGATTTTACTCACTCTGTATCTCTCGTTAGTTCGAGTGATTTTGCCCGAATTGACTTTCTCAAGACCAATTGGGTATGTAAATTTGTGCAAGCAATCAAGATTCAAGTCGGGTATTACTACCTCTAGGTTTAACCCTTTAATTGGGGCTATCAATCTCTTGAATACACCCCAATTCCTTGTTGGACCAATTTCATAGACTTGCTTGCTTTCTCAAGAAGAGCCAAAGTCTACTAGGCATAAACTAGTATTTGCAACTAGTAATTCAACATTAAAACCCTAAATTAGTCCAAATATCAAACACCCATAGACAATCAAGCATCAAAACACAAGACCCATCAATTATCCACACTAGGGTTGAGCCACAACCCTAGCTAATGAGTGTAGCTACTCATAATTGTAGAAGAAAACAAAGAAATAGATGAAGAAAAGCCCATAATAATTAATTACTAGATAAAACTTAAAGATTCAATGGTGAAATTAAGCTAAAATTACTCAAAATAGCAAAAGAAAAGAAGTCACGAGCGCAACTTTGTCCCAAAATCTATCTGCTGACCTAAAAATGGGAAAAGAAACTATTTATACTAGGGTGAAAATTTTGGACAAAAATACCCCTTCAGGGCTAGTGCGAACCGCACAAAATCGAGTGCGGCCGCACTAAGGCTCTTGGCTTGACTATTCTGCTCTCTGAAGTTGGCTACTGCAGACCGCACAAAATACACCGCGGCCGCAGTGGCTTCTACTACGGTCCGCACAAAATGGACCGCGGACCGTATTGGCTAGTTCTTCCAAAATGTCACCTCTCTGAACTTGAGCTCTACGGACCGCACAAAATCGGTTGCGGCCGCAATGAAATCACTGCGGTCCGCACTAAATCCTTTGCGGCCTCATTGCCTGGCTGACCGAGAAGCATACTCTCTGATCTTATCTTTACGGACCGCACAAAATGGTGTGCGGCCGCACTGGCCCTGTTTGATTGAGCTTGGTACTTATGCAAGTTTCACTCCTTTTTGAGCTGGTTTTTGACACCTTGTCATCTTGTTGATCAAACCTGTAATCAAGCACAACTTGTGAGCCTTTGGGACTATTTTGTACACATTTCTAATCAAAACTTAAGCAAGAAGGAGTGTAAAATGCATCATAATCCCTAGTTATCACCTCCCATACACCAATGACCCCTGATTTGATTATGGAGGTTGCCAATACTATCCCAAAGGTCTTCTCTTTCCATGGGGGTTGCATTTAGCATACACAACTGTGACAAAGGTACCACTCTCACTGGGAGTATCTTTCATGTTTAATGTGAGTTATTGATCAGTGTTAGCAATACAAATGGTATGTTCCAAGCCATTCCAGAAACACCATATTTGACCACTAGAGTTAGTCATACAGTGTTGGAATCCCAAGTATCTTTTGTAGCCTTCAATCTTGTTCATATTCATATATTGCAACAAAAGCCACTTTATTAAAGTTGACAAGGTTTTTGGGTCTAAAGTAAGATTTCTGAGCCCTTATACCCCTAATATTCCAAAAGATTGCACCGATCATGGAATAGATGGGGTGGGGCACTATGTCTGTGTCCCTTTCCATTTCTTTTCGATTTGGATATGGACTTAGGTCTGTTGTTTTTTTTTTCTTGATTCTGCTTCTTCCTCTAGATGAAACATCATCCAGGCTTCCTTTTATTTGTATGTAGTCAGGATAATTAGGGTCATTGGGAATATTGTTTATGCTGGATCTGGAATCTTCAGAGATAATCCTTAAGAGATTGACATATCTCTGAAATCTCCTTTCTCTACATTGTTGATTGTTAATCATGCTGTGAGTGTTGAAGTTTTCCTCCAGAAGTTCTTCAGTATAGTTCTCAGTAGTACCCTTGTTCTTTGTTTCCTTATTCTGAGTATCACCATTTGTAGGATTATTCTTCCCAAATTCACCATTTACCTCAGGATTGGCATTACCTGTCTGTTTTGGATTGCTGCCACACATCAATTCCACAAAAATATTAATTCCTTCCTGGTTCTTGATAACTGAAGGTAGACTAGGAGAACTAACTATTTCAGTAGCCTTAGAATCCCCTTCTTGATGGTCTTGTTTTTTGTCAGTATCCCCAGAATGAGTATCATTCTCTTTCTGCACTTCCCTGTGTTACTAACATGAGTTTCTTTTGTTGACACTCCCTTTTGTTGCTCTTTGTTCTCTGTCTCTATTTCTTCTTTGTTATCATTCTTGTTTGTGACGAAAATTGGGCACTCTGCCCATCTCTCTTGGTCTCGTTAGAGTTGTTACCATTGTTAACTCCTTCCTTCTTTTGTTTCTCTTTGTACTTTCTCGAGATAGTCTTAAATGCTACCTTGTTTTTCTTTTTGGACATCTTTTTTGGTTTCTTTTTTCCACTCTTTTTTTCCTTATTCCTTTGCTGTACCTGATGCTGATTTTGTGGTTCATGAGGTTTTTCTGGCTCCTTGAGAGTGAATGTGTTGTTGTTCTCTTCACTTTCTTGAATTTTTCCCTTTTCTTTTTTGTTTTCGATGACTTGTGCTTTACTGATTTTCTGTGTTTTTGACCTATGAGTGCATCTTCCTTCTCCTTTCCTGATTTTACCAATGTATCATTAGTCTTATTTAGCTTGATACTGCCATTTCGAGTGCCCCTCTCTTCATCCTGTTTGTTCTGAGTGGGCTCTTTAGTTTGTTCTGAGTGGGCTCTTTAGTTTGTTCTGAGTGGGCTCTTTAGTGGAATTACGTTTTTCTTCACTGGATGCAACATTTTTCTTCTCCAATGCTCTGCAATTGATCATATTGTGTCCTAATTTTCTGCAGTGTTTGCAGTATTTAGGAACACCCTCGTATTCCAGTTTGAGTATAACCTTTTAGAGGAGATTCATCATCTTCTTGCCCAACAAAACAGAGTCAGGTAGTGATTTTAACAAATCAACCTCAACTCTAATTTTTGCCATACTCGGCCTAGTTCTCCCAAATGTAGTTACATCTAAGGCTAGAGGTGTACCAACAAATCTCAAGAGTTGTTTGATGTAATGCTAGTCATGCATTTGAAAAGGAAGACCAGTAGCAGGACCCATGACGGAGCGATAGGGAGGTCCTCCTCCGGTTTGAAATCTGGTGACTATTTTCGAAGCCACATTTGCATACCCTCGATTTCAGTCACCCTCTTAAACCGCACAGTTTTGAAATCGTCTTCATTGTAAAGATCGATAAAAACATTGTACTTGTCGTAGTCACCAATTTTAGCAGCACCCTTCAAAGTGATCAATTCTTTGAATCTAGACCTAAGTCTATCGATTTGGGGACGGGGTTTAAAAAATCGTCCCACAATAGTGTACTTACTGGATTCTACCATAATGCCATAATAATTTTTGGCCTTGAATATCA
Organism: Nicotiana glauca; assembly: GCA_026770625.1. Classification (NCBI taxonomy): domain Eukaryota; kingdom Viridiplantae; phylum Streptophyta; class Magnoliopsida; order Solanales; family Solanaceae; genus Nicotiana; species Nicotiana glauca. Next base: position 24,251 of record MU784073.1, on the reverse strand, counting down.
CAGTTGGTATCCCGTTGTGTGTCGTTTGTCTAGCAATGACTTTGTCTTTTTCCGGTCAGGTAGGGTTCGATGTTGAAGATGAAGGAGCAATGACCCTTGTAGCATAAGATTGTTTTCCTTCGATTGTTTCGCTGTTAAGCTTCGTGGCTGCTGGTGGGGTATTCCCCCCATGTTTATTCGCCGGAAGAGGGCCTTCCGGCGGCTCCATTAGGTGGAGCGTGAGGAAAACGTGCTTCTGAGGAAGTTTACGTTATTAGCCGTTGGAAAGAGAAGAGAGAAGAGAGAAGAGAGAAGAGAGAAGAGAGAAGAGAGAAGAGAGAAGAGAGAAGAGAGAGAAAAGTTGTTCCAAGTTTATTGGTGTTGTAAAGGCTATAAAGAACACCTATAACCGATCTCAAGTTGTTTGGAAATTTGAACTGAAGCGTGATAATTGTATCGTTAAAAAATTTAAAAATACAACTACCATAACACAACCACATATGTGTAGTTTAATTTATTTAATGTTGTTATTCATTACGATGACTATTAATTCAATTATCTAAAAAATTGGAAACATGATATTATCCAAAATGATGTTGAAAATTACTTACCTCTCACAAATTTTCTCGAATACTAAGGTGAAGGACTATTCCACCGTTTTTTTTATATGAATCTAAAATGCGAACGTTCTAATTGCGAAAATAGCCATCAATTGACATCCAAAATATATGTTGGCTATTTTTGCACCAAATCTGATGGCTTTTGTAAAATCTCACATTCAAATTGGGGATTTTTACTTAGCTATACTATATTAGAATAACAACAACAACAACAACCCAGTATAATCCCACTTAGCGAGGTCTGTGGAGGGTAGTGCGTACGCAGACCTTACCCCTACCCTGGGGTAGAGAGACAAACCATATGCTGCGCATCCAGGGAATCGAACCCTGGTCAGTACCGTGGGAGGGTACTATGATACCACTATACTATATTAGAAACTTATTTATATATGTTCTCTATGTTTTGTAATTTTTAATTAGTATCTAGGTTTTTCTTACAAATTGTATACATTGCTCCTTAGAAGGCTCTCACCCCATTATTAGTGCCTTCAATTAAGGGATTCAATTACATCCTTTCCTTTTTTTTCTCACTCCTCTCTCTCTCTCGTGCTTTTTTACATCAAAATCTCTTAATCTGCGCCTAGAATCTCCATCTTCTCTCTTCCCACCATTGCCGACAACTTTATATTATTAAAAATATTCAAAAATTGTACAATAATTGTATCATAATTGTATTTGAATTGTATCAGATACATCGATGCCTAAAATATAACTGTATCATTCTTATATCACAATTGTATCTAACTTGTATCTGGTATATTAATACCCAAAATAATACCTGATACAATACTAATAAATTAATATACAATTATCATACGTGTGATATAAACTGTGAAATTCGTGACGAACTCAAACAACTGCTCGTAACAATATACAATAATATATAATTATCATATATTTGTAATACAATTCCTGCAACAATCATGATACACATACAAATATAATAATACATGTCTGAAAAATTGTGGTACAACTATGATCTTCATCTTCTTAAAGTTTCAATCACAACTCTACACTAAAATTTAATATTAACGTATTATAATTGTATTAGTATTGTATCGAGTATTATTTTGGATATTGATGTATCATATACAAGTCACATACAATAAAGATTTTAGAAAGAAAGAAACAAGATTCAAAACTTACGCACAACTTAATTCTAGAGCAACATTCTAAATTACGTCTGCATTGTATCAGTAAGAAATAGAAATTTTGGGTGATTAGCAAGAAAGAGAGAAATTGGGTTTGAAAACCTTTGGAAAAGGAAAAAAATTGGATTTTCTTTTGGGGGAGGGGGAGGGGGAAGGGGAAGGGGAGAGTTTATAAAAATAAAAGAGAGCTTTTGGGTGATTATTAAGAAAAAAGAAACAGAATCTTAAATATAGGGGGATTTATTGGAAATGAGGGTGGGTGTCGTGTAACTGACATGCTAAAATTAAGGGATCTTGAATTTTTTTTCTTTTTTTGGTTTTGTATATAACTTGTAAATATAGATATATAAAGTAATTAATAAGGAAACTAAATCGTCTACAAAACTGAAAACAAAAAATTTACAAATAACAAATGATTATTATATAAAGAATTAAAATAATTAATCAGCAAACAATAAATTTAAATTATAAAACTAAGTAATAAAGTAATAAGTTTTGGGCTTTTAAAGTGGGCTTTATTGGGCTATTTAGCCCATATTAAGTGGTGGACCTAAAAATTAAAACTGACTAGTTCTCTTTTACCTCTGTTTTTCTTATTCCAACATCTTCATTTTTTTTCCTCTTAGAAAAAGCAATGGAGAAGAAAGGGAGCAGCTCGAAGATGAATATAGCCATAATCCATCCCGATCTCGGAATCGGTAATTATCAATTTACATATTTAAATTTCTTGATAGATCTTTTTGTAATTGCATTTTGTTGAATCATTTGCTTCACCTATCAAAATGATTTATATGTAGGAGAAGATTATGAATTCCAACAGCCTCTACCTTTTCTCCAATGTCTTTTTTTGCGTGGGGGGGGGGGGTGTCTGGCTAGTGAGCTTAGTAATTTTGGTTGGTTGACGTCTAGTCTTAGAAAAATCATATATTTATCCTTTAACTAGTGAATTTGTTAGGATGTTGCTTAGTGAATAAAGCGGAATAGGTATAGACAGGGGTGGACCTAGCATACAAGTTATGGGTTTGGATAACTTTGGCTCAAACTCTGTATATGTGTTTAAAAATCCACTAAATAAGTACAAATAATAGAATTCAAATTCAGTTGATCGAATGGGCTGTGGTAAAATATCGAACAATAACCTATAAAGTTTAAATCTTGGATCTGCCTCTGGGGTATAGATGATTTACATAGAGAATACGCTTGTTCTCGAGCTTTTGGCTAAGATCAGTGGGATTTATATAGGCCCCTTCAACTAGTTTTGGATTGAATTGTAATATAGGTTTATTGATAAGGAAGATAATTGAAGGGAGGAAGAGGTGGTGTCTGGCTAGTGTGCTTAGTAATTTTGGTTGATTGACGTCTAGTCTTGGGAAAATCATATATGAATCCTTTAACTAGTGAATTTGTTAGGATGTTGCTTAGTGAATAAAGCGGAATAGGTATAGACAGGGGCGGACCTAGCATACAAGTTATGGGTTTGGATAACTTTGGCTCAAACTCTGTATATATGTTTAAAAATCTACTAAATAAGTACAAATAATAGAATTCAAATTCAGTTGATCGAATGGGCTGTGGTAAAATATCGAACTATAACCTATAAAGTTTAAATCTTGGATCTGCCTTGGAGCTTAGTAATTTTGGTTGATTGACGTCTAGTCTTGGGAAAATCATATATGAATCCTTTAACTAGTGAATTTGTTAGGATGTTGCTTAGTGAATAAAGCGGAATAGGTATAGACAGGGGCGGACCTAGCATACAAGTTATGGGTTTGGATAACTTTGGCTCAAACTCTGTATATATGTTTAAAAATCTACTAAATAAGTACAAATAATAGAATTCAAATTCAGTTGATCGAATGGGCTGTGGTAAAATATCGAACTATAACCTATAAAGTTTAAATCTTGGATCTGCCTCTGGAGTATAGATGGATTACATAGAGAATACGCCTGTTCTCGAGCTTTTGGCTAAGATCAGTAGGATTTGTATAGGCGCCTTCAACTAGTTTTGGATTGAATTGTAATATGAGTTTATTGATAAGGAAGATAATTGAAGGGAGGAGGTGGTGGTAATTTACATCATCCCCATTAAATTTTTTGGGTTAATCGACATGCTGAAAGAATAATTTTTGTACAGTGTGATGATATATACTATTGGAAAGCTTTTTGTATGGAGTGGTCATCGTGTTTTTGAGTTGTCTAGAGGCCTTTGGATGACTCACTATTAATGGAACAATTTCCACGAATTCCCGGATAATTTATGTGTCTTGGTAACTTCCTGTCTTTCATGCAATTTCTTTTAAAAATCTTTTTCGTTGGTTACTTGGTTTGCTGTACGATTTTGATAGAAATCAAGCCAAGTCTGGTTAGATGAGAGCAATAGAGGTGCTTAACGTATTTGGGGACAACATTTTCTTGTTAGGTTATTTAGCAATTTTATCATTTTAGCATGCATGGGGCGGGGCCAACGGAAGCGGGAGTGGAAGTGAGGCTTGACTCTCAAATCATCCCTAAGAATAGTAGTTTCAAGTACTTTGGGTCAGTTATTTAGGGGATCGGGGAGATCGACGAGGATGTTACACACCGTATAGGGGTGGGTTGGATGAAGTGGAGGTTAGCGACAGGAATCCTGTGTGACAAGAAAGTTCTACCGTTACTAAAAGGTAAGTTTTATAAAGCAGTGGTTAGGCCTGCAATGCTGTATGGGACCGAGTGTTGGCCGGTTAAGAACTCACACACCCAAAAGATGAAAGTAGCAGAGATGAGGATGTTGAGGTGGATGTGCGGGCATACAAGGATGGATAAGATTAGGAATGAAGATATTCGAGAGAAGGTGGGTGTGGCCCCCATAGAGGACAAGATGCGGGAAGCAAGACTCAGATGGTTCGGGCACATTCAGAGGAGGAGCACTGATGCACCGGTGAGAAGGTGTGAGCGACTGGCTGTGGTGGGCATGAGGAGAGGTAGAGGGAGACCTAAGAAGTATTGGGGAGAGGTGATAAGGCAGGACTTAGCGCGTCTTAGGATTACTGAGGACATGGCCCTTGATAGGGGATTGTGGAAGTCGAGCATTAAAGTTGTAGGTTAGGGGGAAGTTGTGGATATTTCCACAGCGCACTAGAGTGAGACTAGCTAGTTATGAGGTAATCTTAGGATGTTACTGATCAGCTACCGATACAAGGAGTTATCTGTTGGATATTAGTATACCTTTCATCTATTTCGTATTTCTTATATTTCTTATATTGATGCTATTTTGTTATTTTGTGTATTTTATGTTATTTTTAGTATGACTCTATCGATAGTACTAACTTATCGTCTCTTGTTGATGTCTTGAGCCGAGGGTCTCCTGGAAACAGCCTCTCTGCCCCCCGGGTAGGGGTAAGGTCTGCGTACATATTACCCTCCCAAGACCCCACTTGTGGGATTATACTGGGTTGTTGTTGTTGTTGTTGTTGTTGTAGCATGCATGGCAGATGCTTAGGCTGTTGATATGCTTCTAACCTACTCTCTTACCTTTACATTATACACTCATCGGCTTTTTAGTATTTTATGTGTTCACAATCAGTTGGTTCTTGAGGACGGTTGATCAAATCGGTAAAAAGGAGCGGCTAAGAGATGGTTAAATGCTGAGCTATCAGAAGCTTGAGTTTTCTCTCATCTTATAATCCTACAGTTCGAATGACTAATCTGATTTAATTTGTCACTTTTAGTTTTCTCTTTCGTACAAAAGAGTAGGTGGACATGAGTTTGATGAAACAAAATAATTTCTAGTTTTGGCTCTTTAATTATCCACCTCAATTCCCTGAAAGAAAATTCTTAGGCTTTTTTTCTGTGGATACACAAATTTAAATTTATAATATATCTTGAAAATAAAGAAAGAAAAGGAAATTGCATTAACATTGGTCTTTTACAGTTTATTGACAATAAGAGACGCATGGTTCAAGGAGAGAGAGAGAGTGAGAGAGGCATGATTCTGCACTTAAGCTGGCTGCAAATTTGCTCCTGTTCGTGTTGATAGGCTTCATCATAACTTGTTAGGCCTTCTGCCTTCTAGGATTAGTCAAGACACAAATCAGCTGCATATACAAATATCTCCTGTATACTTGTGGTCATGCTCAATAATTACGTGTGCACATTGTGTCAGTCAGATGCTTGTGAGCATAATTCTCAGATGATATGCAATGCGCAGATCCATGGGCAACAGAAGTTTATTTTATAATGTATGTAGCATTTCTCCTTTCTTTCACTCTCGCGTCTGACATTTTATGATGTTTAGGTGGAGCTGAAAGACTAGTTGTTGATGCTGCTATGGAACTTGCTTCGTTGGGGCACAAAGTTCATATTTTTACTGCACACCATGATAAAAATCGATGTTTTGAAGAGACTCTGTCTGGTCAGAATTCTTACTTTCTGTGCTCCAGTCATATGCCAAAGAATCATCAAGTATGTCCTTGACTGATGTAAATACACATTACACACTTTACAGGTGTCTTTGATGTTACAGTATATGGTGCTTTTCTTCCCCGTCATATCTTCTATCGGCTTCATGCAGTATGTGCATACTTGCGGTGCTTGTTTGTTGCTCTCTGCTTGTTGCTTATGTGGCCTTCATTTGATGTAATACTAGCAGATCAGGTCTCTGTTGTCATTCCACTATTGAAGTTAAATAAGACTGCAAAGGTATTTGGATGCTCTGATAAATTCAACTATTAAGATATGATCATAGAGATATATGAAATTTATACCTCATGCAGGTTGTATTCTACTGCCATTTTCCAGATCTCTTACTGGCGCAACATACAACTGCTCTTAGGAGGATATACCGGAAACCTATTGACTTCATAGAAGAAATAACAACAGGTATTTCATAAGAGTCTGTCTTTTATCATTGGTGTTTTTTTTCTCATTTGTCAATGTTTTACTTTTTCCCTTATCTGTTCAAACATCTGCTTCTTGTTCAATTGCTTGGCCAAACTATAGGAATGGCAGATTTGATCCTCGTTAACAGCAAGTTTACTGCATCTACTTTTGCGAAGACCTTCAAGAATCTAGATGCACGTGGGATTAAACCAGCTGTTTTATACCCAGCAGTCAATGTGGATCAGTTTGAGAAACCTAATGATACCAAGTAAACACATGTTTCTGTCTCTTGGTACCTTCTAGTTCTAGGTTTGATTACAATAACATGAAACAATCCCTTCCATGCACTTCCCCCTCTATAAAAAGAAAGGGGAAGAGGGCGGTTTGCAAACAAACACAAATAATACATCAGATGTTAGTATAACTTCAATTGTTCGTTTGTTTTAGGTTGAATTTTCTATCCATCAATCGATTTGAGAGGAAAAAGAACATAGAATTGGCGATATCTGCCTTTGCCATGCTTCACAACCATGGAATGCATGATCGCCAAGGAGTTAACATAGATGATGTTTCCTTGACTATTGCAGGCAAGTTTATTCAGTTCTTAAGTTGGCAATTTCTTGTGTTCTGTTTTGCTTCTCATATCTTTTATTTGATGGTGGTATACTGTTATTTATCTGGTATGGTTGATTTGCATTCTTAAAAGACTCAGAAGGCCCATTCTACTTTTGATATCTAGTATATTAGTTAAATTCTTGTGTTTTGTTAGAGGTATGCAGTGTTCATGGAGAGCCAATAAGAGATTATCATTTATATATATATTCTTTTTGGTGATTATTGAGATGTTACTCAGTTATCGAAGTTAGCTGGAGAAAATAAGCCTTATTTTCTCTGAGTTAAAGTTCCTAAATTGCTTTGTTACACTTGAAGTTTTGATAAAGCTGTGATATGCCTTCAGCGCCTTAGACATGGATTCGAAGTATGCTTCATTATACGAATTCTAACATACCTGCTGTCCGCCATAAGTGGCGGAATATATGCTCAAATAAAATCAGTCATGTTAAGTTAATGGAGTTCTTCCTGCTTCTTATTTCAGGTGGCTTTGATAATCGCCTCAGAGAGAATGTCGAGTATCTGGAAGAACTGAAAATGTTGGCAAAAAGAGAAGGTGTTTCTCAGCGGGTCAGATTCATTACATCTTGCTCTACTGCAGAAAGAAACGCACTGCTTGCCCAATGCCTATGTGTTCTTTATACACCAAAGGTACGTCTAATTTTGATCTCTCTTCAAACCAGGAAAAAAACACCATTGTTTTCTTGATAGACTGACTTGTCGGATGAACATCTCTCTCTCTCTCTTTAAAGTAGGATATCCTTTTACCATCATAGTTGATTGATGTTAGGAAGAGCATTTTTGCGCCTTTTCTCTTTTTTCTTTTTACCTAGAAAGCGGGTTAACATTTTTATTTTTTGGGAAGAGTAGGATGAGCATTTTGGCATTGTTCCTCTGGAAGCAATGGCAGCCTACAAACCTGTTAATGCCTGCAACAGTGGGGGTCCGGTGGAGTCAGTAAAGCATGGAGTGACCGGCTTCCTCTGTGACCCTAGCCCGCGGGAGTTCTCTTTAGCAATGGCTAATCTTATTCAGGATCCTCACATGGCAGAGAAAATGGGGCAAGATGCTCATGAACACGTCAGTGAGTCATTCTCTACCAAGATATTTGGCCAGCATCTGAATAGATATCTGGTTGATGTTGCACGAGGTAAGAAGGAATAGCATCCTTTGAGGCTGCTACCTCAAAAGCAGTGGACCTATTAGGAAGTTGTTAGAAAAGTCATAGGTTATTGCACTTCATTGATTGTAATACAGAAATAGATCCCGAAATTTGGGAAGATATTTTTTTTCTTGTAATGTTTATGTAAAGGTATAGATTATTTGTTAAAATAGAAGGTTATAGGTTTTTGAATACAGTTTCTCAGTATTCTTTTACCTTCTACTTAGAATAAGCATTTCATCTGATTGGTGAGTTCTCTCAATGAACTGAATACGTGATATTCTTATGCTAAGAACAATTCAGTGAATGACATTCATCTAATTGTGAACAGGGGCGGACCCACGTATTACTAAGCGGTTCAGTTGAACTTGCTTCGTCAAAAATTAGTACTGTACACATCACTAAATTTTGTTCAAAACAAGGCAAAGTAGGATAAGAGGGAGCATTTGAAGTTTTGAATCCACTTGACACAAGAAGATCCTCGGTCGAGATGGTAATGCGGTAAACGAAGAAAATGGACTGAACGTCCAAAATGCTCTCTACTCATTAGCTATTAATATTATAGAACATTTCTCAGGAAGATGGTCTGATAATAGTAAGACTATTAGAACCATGCTTCAAAATTTAAGGTGCAAAACCTTAACATCTTTTAGATGGTATAAGTATGTATTCTTATGTAGAGTTAAGGAGTTACCAGAATGTAATAGCACTCACCGGAAGTCCAAATTTATTGATGGACTCCTTCAACTTTTTACTGAAAGGGTTAGAAAAACTCTTAGAGGTACAACAATGAGTATCAATTATAATATTTACTCATATGGAAAACTCTTTAGGAGTCGTTTGGTTGGAATATGAGTTATACCGGTATAAGTTATACCAGTATAAGTTATAATGGGATAAGTTATGCTGGGATTAATTGTGCTGGGATTGTTGTTTATTCATTGTTTGGTATGTTGTATTAAGAATGACAATTGAATAATTTATAAGAGGAAGGTATAAGTTATACCGGTGCTAATTACCCCACCATCTGTGAGGTATAAGTTATACCGGTGTTAAAATTAACACCGGTATAACTTATACCTGATTTGCTAACCAAACAGAGTATTAAGGTGGTATTAATTCTTATACCACCCTTATACCTCATACCAAACGACCCCTTAGTGTATGCACTTAAAGAAGGTTTAGCTCAATACAATGAAATTAAGCTAAATCAACAAATGAAGAAGCATCGTCTCACGGAAAGACAACAGTTGGCTGAATTCTGAGATCAGTTCACCATTGATATTCTTGCAAGCAAGAAAAAGCCTCGTAAGAAAAAAGATTTTCGTAAAAAGATAAAAAAGAATCTCTTGATAAAAGATACCAAAGAAAAAAGAGGAGAAAATATTTTCAAAAAGCTAGGAAAGATTACATAAAATCAAAAAATCCTCAAGCTTGCTACAAATGTGGAAGAGTAGGCCATTACGCTAGAGACTGTAAAGTCAAGGATAATATCAAAGAACTTGATTTAGATGATAATATCAAGGATTCTTTAAGATGTTACACTACTGGAAAATGGCAGAATTCCGACCGTCAAAACGGTCGGAAATCGGTCGGAAATCATGAATTTCCGACTACTTTCCGACCGAAATTGGTTGGTCGGAAAATAGCTGATGTCGGTGATTTCCGACCAAAGTTGTCGGAACGTTCAAAAGGCCAAACGACCAAATATTCTCAAACTTCCGACAAAAGTGGTCGGAATTTACCGACCGAATCAGTCGTAATAATATAAATAAAAATAATTATTTATTTAAAATTAAATAATAAAAATATATAATTTCCGACTGAATCGGTCGGAAATTAATAATTAAAAAATAAATTTTATTTAATTTCCGACGGAATCCGTCGAAAACGGTTAAATATTAATTATTTTTAAAAAAATTGGGCAGCTGTCCGATTGTTTCCGTTGGAAATCAGTCGAAATTTTCTGTAAAATTGGGCAAAATTCTGCCCAATTTTGAGCTAAACCACCTGTCAAATTATTACAATACAATATCACCAATAATACCAACAATTAACACAATCTAAACCAATAATACCAACCATTAACACAATCAAAACCAATAATACCAATCATTAACACAACTTAAACCAACAATACCAATTATTAAACCTAACTATTTTGGGCATAAAAACATCAAAATAGTAGCCAACATTCAATATTAAAAACAAAAACATAAAGTTGTCTCTCACCATCAAGTTTACCGATTAATCAAAACATCACAACTAAACTACTACACATTAGATTCAGTTTATTAATCCTCATCATCAAATAGATTATGCCCATGTTTTCTCATGAATTTTGCATCTAACAAATGTTCTGTCGACGACGAAGTTTATCGAGAAAAGGCTGAAGATGATGATCGGAAGATTTATTCTTCCTTGTCCATCGAAGAGAGAAGAAGCAGTGAGAAATAAGGGAATTTTGGCTAAGAATGAAAGTACACAAAGTAACCTCGTTATGTCTGAATTAACATCTCCTATGGTCATGATAAGAATGGACATTGGGCCTAACTCAACCCCAAAAGCTAACTTGTGAGGTGAGGATTGCCCAAGCCATATAAGGAGACCAAGGACCTCAAATCCCTCCGATGTGGGACAACTCAATACCCCCCTCACGCTCAGGCCTCTAGAGCGTGGACAACATAAATGGGGGCCCAACATTGGTAACAATAATTGGGATGGGCCTAGCTCTGATACCATGAAAAAATTGAAAGATTTTGAAATCCAATCCTTGATTGGAATGTTGTATATCTCTTTTTTTTAGTCTATACAGATTACCCTTTCTTATACAAAATTTCCTATGTACTGTGCATATACGTGTTCTTCTGTCATTTGCACTATTATAACAGAATTTGTCTTATGTGTACTATTATAAGAAATATCTACAAATGTAAAAGACAGCTAATTACAGATAATAAACTTCTAGACTATTCCATATATATCCGATGCCACACCAGCTGGAATGTAATTGCAATTGTGAGTGTAATATGGATGGTTTGATTGGATGGCACATGGCATGATCAGGAGTGAGGGCAGAATAGTCCTTTGACTTGACCATAGGAGATGTTAATTCAGACATAACTAGGTTACTTTGTGTACTTTCATTCTTAGCCAAAATTCCCTTATTTCTCACTGCTTCTTCTCTCTTCGATGGACAAGGAAGAATAAATCTTCCGATCATCATCTTCAGCCTTTTCTCGATCAACTTCGTCGTCAACATGTTCCGAATTGGGAGTCCAATTATTTCGTCAAATCACGAATTTTTTTTCTCATATCTTCCACAATAAAGCCATATCATCAGGTATTGGTTGAGTTGAAGGAGGCTGAGTTTGTTGTCATCCGTCCACCCTTTTATGATAATCTTCCTGAAATGAAAACATAACTATTATGTAAACAAACTAATATTAGTAATTCATAAATAAGTATGAAGTTAGTATTTTACATATGTGTCTTATGCATGCGTTTTCTACCCAATGTTCTCTTGTACCATCCTTCTTCTTTTTCTTATGCGTCTCCTCGAAGACCTCAGCGTGACCCATATCTCGCCCTCTTTTCTTTTCCTTCATAATAAAAAGTATGAGTTAGACATTACAAATATAAAATTTTATATGTAAAACCAAGAAAATTTTTATAAGTAATTACCAATCTTAGTTTATGGGCCGCAAAGCTAATCAAA
>MU784073.1:0-10157 GCA_026770625.1 Nicotiana glauca | reverse complement strand
ATCATTAAGACCAATCAATCATACCCTACTTTGATTATCACAAAGCCTCTAAGTCCAAACTAAATAATAGAAAAATTATGATATGGAAATTTTGTTAAGTATGAAAAATGGGCAAAGACACTTTTAGCCCGCGGCCAAAAATATTTTATATTCGGTAGCCGAAAAAGTATATAAAATTTGTATATAACATACATAAATAAATAAATAAATAAATAAATATATATATATATATATATATATATATATATAAACAATACTAGCCTCGTGGGCCACCGAAATACTAATAGGAAAAGTATGACCAATTAGTAATTTCCAAAACATAAACACGTAAAAAGTTTGGCCTATTTTAGTAAAAAATCAGATTTAAGTCTAGCTTTCTAAAAAATAAAAGAAATTTTATTAAGCAAAAAAAAAAAAATTGCGGGTGCAGAGCGGGTGAACGCGGGTGGAGTGCGGTGCGGGTGTATGCGGGTTTAAATCCTGTGCGGGGCGGGGCGAGTTTCAATTTCGCGGGTCTAGACAGAACCCGCCCCGCCCCGCCCCGTCTGCCATTCCTAGACTTGATTGGTTGACTGATTGGTCTTTTCACAAGTTCCCAAAACCACTTAGTTCCTTATTTTAGCTTCGGTTCCTGCTGTTTTGATGTGATTGTAAATTGCAAGATTGCCTTGGGTTTCTTCCGTTTTTCACCTGTACAAGTTTTTAATTGTGTGTATTTAAGTGCTGGCTGTATGTATATTAGCATGAAGATGTCTTGTAGACTACTGTGCTATCATAAAAGACTTGAAAATCTGTCATTTTGGCATTTGCAGTTTGACAAATTAATTACATACCTTCATGCAGAAACTTAATCTAGTCGATGGCGTTATCTTCACTGGAGGACGGGTCAAGGATGGTCTCTACTTTGAGGTTGTCAAAGGAATATTCCAGGTGTCTCTCTCCTATTGGTACACTTGCATCTAGTTATGCTACCACTGCTGCAGTTTTCTGCAGGTGTAAAATTCACTGCATGTGATTGGTGAACCAGCATGGAATCTGGAAAGTAGTCTTGCCATGAACAAATTCCCTATTTGTCCGAAGTTGTTTGTTGAAAATGATTTCCTGATATTGCAGAAAGTCTTGGAGAAGAATGATGTCATCTTCTTGGGTTTTGAACTTTTAACAACGATCATCTCCAAGGTAATGAAGATAGAGATGGTTTAACTTTATCAAAAGGCACTTAAATTGAGTAAGTCTCAACTGTTATAATTGGTGGCATGGACTCTTGTGATAGTATATTTTTCTAAAGCAACCATGAGCGGAATACAGTATACATTCCCGCTTTCTTAAATAGTGTTGTGGGATTCGTATTCCCAAGGTACTGTGCGTGATCCAAATAGCTCATCTCAATACTTTGTTGATTTTAAGATGTTTCTTTGGCTGTAATAGGACAATAACATTCTTGAGGAATTCAGTGCAGCCTCTACAGTACAATTCGTGGAAAATGTTGGAAAGAACAGTGTCCATTGTCCTTTCCTTATGTTTCTCCAATGGCTGGTTGTAAGACTGATTCTCTAGTGGTATTCGAACAGGTGTGAATACTTAGGTGCTATTTATCAAAAGACACTATAGATTACCAAGAAATTACCCTTAATCATACTGCATATTAGCAGACACACGTATTCTATTCCTTTACCCCCTTTGGTTTATCTATGAGATTATCAGCAAATGATATGGAATGTAGTGTAGATGCATTTTTGTTTCTGATTTGCTAATAACTGATTCAGGTCTATGTCTCCACTGCTGGCCAATAAGTTTTGTAGCTGCTCTGCAGGGTAGGAGACAAGCATGATTTAAGCTGTATTTTTTGATATCTGCATTGGCATTACTAACAATGTTTCATCATCAAAACTATGCGATGGGAATGATTACATGTCTTGTATAAGTGTTAAGACTTTTTACACGCCTGCATAGCTATAATATAATGTGTTTTTACTCCATGATTGCTCTACATGATTAAAGAAAAGTATAACAAGTAGCCATACATACATATATCCAGAATCAGCAGCTCATTTCTAATTCTTTCTGCAGTGGGATATATGTGTGATTCCAGAACCTTTCAATTCAGTTTTAATTCATTCGTTTATTTTCTTGGCAAAATTGCAGTGAAGCAAGAAAATCTTGTAACAAGCCAGCGCTATCAAATTGCTTCATCTACAATTATAGTCCCTCTTTTGCTGTTGAGATTCTTGAGAATTAGAATCATGGAATTCAACAACTTAATCTCATACTGTAGGGGTACTTTTGAATGTTCTAAGCTTATACATGAGAAAGATGCCATGCGAATGTTGTTCACGGTTCGGTTAGTAATGCAATCATTAGTTATCCAAATATTATTTCTTATCTATTATTTAGTGTGGTGTATTAAATACTGTAATGCATTACATAATTTTTAAGAAAAATAGTTATTTACATAAATAACCTACATATTCTCTAGCTTTAAGGGACTTTAAGGATAATTTTATTTTTAATCCTACTAATGCGTGCATTAATAGCCATGGTATTACTATGTCATGGTTTTGCATGCATTACTTATACTTAGGATAATACAAAGTATGATATATAACTAATACAAGCATTAGTTATACACATGTTGAAAAAATGTACCAAACAAGATATTAATAATACACAAAGCTAATGCTTGCATTATTTTTTCTAATACCTCCTGGCTCCTACCAAACGACCCCTCAATGTAAAAAAAAGGTTTTAGACTATCAAACCATCCAAAGAATAATTACAGGTAAGTTTCCATGAAATAGTGAGATTTGTAATTTTGAAAATAAGGCAAGTTATCTGCTTCAACAGGTAAAAATAACTTATATTGTAAACTTTACAACTGATGATGGACAATTTTTATATTTGGAATCAATTTAATTTTTTCCTTATTAGTTTGTACCAAAAAAGGACAATTTTTATATCTGGAACCAATTTATTTTTTTTAAAAAAATTTCACTTTAATGACATGTTTAACAGCTACAAAATTTTTTGACATATTTTAGATTATAAGTTTTAGAAGTTGTTATTTTTTTCTTAAATATCGTACAAGCACCGCCACATAAATTTTAACGAGAATGAAAAAAAATTAGCTTTAGTGCAACGAAATGAACAAGATGTGTTAATTGGATTCCGAACATTTGTATCCCAGCGGAAGAATTTCATCATTCAATTTGGGTAATACTTTTTTCAATACAATTCCAGCTTCATATACTTCAGTGTACTTTTACTTTTGAAGAATATCAATAACTCCTCGATGTTCCTTATTCTTGTTTAAATAATATCGTTACATGTTTAAGTATCTGCACATGAGAGAATTATACTAAGTGGCCACGTAAAAGTTAATAATTTAATAATAGCTGTAGATAACAGCGAAATGATGAATTTCGAGTTGAAGAAAATGATGATTTAGACCAGAAGTTTAAATTCAAAATGAGATGAGCAATAAATAATCTATGTCAAATACATAATATGTCAAATGGGTTTAGTTAGGTATTTTTGGAATCAACATGCGAAATTATCCTTTTACACAAGAATTGAAGGCAGTCTTTCGATTCGTTTTACTAAACGAAAAATACATAATTACCCGTTGAGTCCCACTTTACCAGTTTTAGGTGCGGTTTAATTACGATTCAATTGAATCCTTAACTTTCGACGCAGTGTAATGATTCATGCTTAAAAATTATCTAAAATTGCACGGTGTGCCCTATTTGATCGCCCCCGTTTAACCTATATCCATTTTCTAAAAAAGTTTTAACTTGTACCCCCAGTTTTAAAACAACTTCGGCCCTTTTCTCCTCCTCCTTTTTCCTTCGTTTTCTTCTTCTTCTTTTATTAACAACTTAAAGACACTATAATTAATTCTCTAATACTACCACCGTTCCATATGTTTGACCATTAAGTCAGCATTGATGGTACTGAGAAAAGTGAAAAGTATGATATTGCGAAGAGTTGGTAAAACAAGCTCCATATATCCCAAGCTATGTGTCACCGGAAAAAAGAGACAATCTCCTCCTTTAAGTCCACTTTTGACATTCCAAATTCTGGAACTAACCATACAGATTAAATCTATCAAATTTATTTAACAAGTACTCCAACTAGAGACAGTGGAATCTTTTGCATTAACACTATAAAAAATGAAAAGGGAAAAGAGTTTTCTTCTCGAGAATTTGCAGGCAGATGCAGCGGATGGAGGGTTGGAGTAACTGTTGAAGAAGACATCTTTCTTACAAAAAGTATACTTATCCGGGACAAAAAACTTCAGCTTATATAGTGCTGAAGGTTTTACAAATAAACTAAATAACTTCAGCATCTTCTCCTTAAGTTTTTGAAAAAGCTTATCCAGGACAAAAAAATTTCAGCTTATTTAGTGCCGAAGTTTTTAAAATGAACTAAATAACTTCAGCATATTCTGCTGAAGTTTTTGAAAAAACTTTATGACAAAACTAATAAATCTAGGACAAAAAAACTTCAGCTATTTTAGTGCTGAAATTTTCACTAATGAACTAATAACTTCAACATCTTAGCTGGGACAAAAAAACTTCAGCACTGCGTTTACTATTTCAGGCCCGTCTACTAGAATGCTGAAGTTTTGCGTGATTGCCTTTGCTACTTCAGCCCCGTATGCTGAAGTTATGCGAAAAAGTGGGTACGCTTGTAATTTTTTTTGCAAAGCGGGCACAAGTTAAAACGTAACCCAAAAAGCGGGTATAGATGCAAATCCCCCACAAAATAGTGGATATGAAACTATAACTTTAAAAACAGGAATTTTTACATTCGTATCCCACTTAGGAAACTTTTTTACCCTACATGTTTAAGATTTGAGTAAATTACATTTAGTATACCAAATTACCATTTCTATACTAAGATTATAATTAATGAGATAATTTCTACTCCTTAATTAAAGCATTTCCGTTTTCTTTTTCCGGTACTAATCCTTCACTTTCTCTCTCCTAACCCCTCATCCCCGTACCCTCACGTTCTTTTTACCCTCCCACGTTCTTTCTACCATTGCCTTCTTCTGAAACCACCCAATTTTCCTCTAAATTCAAACAAAATTCAACAAACCCTTTAAACAAATTCCTATCCACATTTTTATTTAGTTGAAGTTCATCAATGAAGAACAAGGATGGTTCGAAAAAGAGTCCAAAAAAAGTTGAAGTTAAACCATGAAGAACATCAAATCTCCCAAAAAAATACCTAAAAAATCTACAGTAGGTGATATCCACTCTTTCGATTTGGGTGTTTTAACACCAAAATCACCACAAAAACTAAGTAAAATCTACACATATAATGGAACCTACTACTCACAGTTCATCTCCTAGATAAATCCGTGCCGAGATGAGAACAAAGCAAATGCACGATGTAGCTGCTGGAGGAAGTGCTACACCAGGCGGCAAACAACTGTCTTAATGATTATTTGTAGTTGTGATTTTCTACAGTTTATAATTGTAGATAAATTGTAGACTGTTTTTTGCAGAAGATTTTGTAGAAGTTTTAGTCGTTTTGGATTTGTGAAAACAGATAACAATGCATCTACAATCAGAATACAAATTATCTACAAATTATCTACAAACTGGATACATTGAATTTTAATATCCCAATTCCCATTTCAATTGTAGATAATTTGTAGATATAGTGAAAATTTTGTAGTCATCCATTTTAGAATGTCAGACATTGTAGTTAAATTGTACTATAAATGTTGCAATTTGTAGAATTTTGCGAAAACAATACTGCTTCATGCGTAATTAAACTTATTTTTATTTTATTTAATTAGATTTTGTTCTAAACATAGATTGTAGTTTTATTTAAAGACAACATTTTGAAATCAACAATTTCTAATCATAGATTGTAGTTTACTTTGTCGTATAAATGTAGTAACTTTGTAGATAATTTTAAAAATAACATTGCTTTATTCTTTCATTAAACTGCTTTGTAGTTTAATTGTAGGCAAATATAGTAATTTTGTAGATAATACCCCAAAACCATAATTTTATGCATTTTCGAACTATACAAACCCGCACTTGTGTTATAGTTGGTGATTGCCAATTCCATATTGAAATCTTGTACACTTATACATAACGGATATGAATATAAGTTTTTATTCTCCTTTTTGGTCTCCATATGCACACGAACCCCCATATCATTCTAAATTTTTTCGTTTTTTTTGGATTTCTAGATTGAGATAAAAAAAGATGAAGAACAATTATATGATCGCCAATTTGATTTCTAAAAACGACGAAGAACAAAATATTGCAATCTTGAGTTGTTGAATCTCGAAGATTTGAATTCTACAATTTGAATTCAGTAATGTTGAAGCTGTTTGCACTTTTTTTTTTGATTTTTGAATTGTAGTTTAAGAGAAAAATACGCAGATGAGAATACTCCTTTTCCGTTTCAAAAATTAAATTTAATGTAGAATCAATCAATCCCAAGATTCTTTCCTGATTTTTCATGCGTTTATAAGGGAATATTCTGCCCTTTTAATACCTAATAAACGAATGGTACAGAAATTGTAGGAAAAATGTGGACTATGCGGGTAATTTAGATACTATGCACATATTTGGTAATTTTATATATGGTATAGATAGGAAAAAATCTCATAAAATATAATGAGTCTAATGCCAAAACTTTAGAAGTTAAACACATAAAATTTAAATTCTAAATCCGCCTCTGACCAATTGCACCCTTATACTACAGGGGTCCCACCCCGGACAATTTCGAATAGATGTTATTACTCGCCTCTTTGAAGAAAATATCCATTAAAATGAAAATCACGACTTTCTTTGTTTATCTTTTTTGGCAGTTAGCCCATTTTAAATAGTAGTTTCTATTCTAGTTAGGTTGCTCCCCCACTTCCAACCAAGAAGTTGTGAGTTCGAGTTTTCTCAAGAGCAATGTAGGAAGTTCTTGGAGGGAAGGATGCCGGGGGTCTATTTGAAAACAGTCTTTCTACCTTAAGGGTATGGGTAAAGTCTGCATACACACTACCCTCCCCAGACCCCACTAAATGGGATTATAATGGGTTGTTGTTGTTGTTTCTATTCTAGTGGCAGTTAAATAACAAGGCAAATTTTTTTTAAAATTTTTTTTTTTACATAATATTTTCCGTCACACAAAACATATATGTTTAAATACTGCATATTAAAAAAAAAATTCAATTTTGTAAAATCTCTAGGGGGTAAGTTGGTTTTTCAAATATTAGAACCAAACCAAACCAATTGGTTTTGTCGGTTTTTTGGTTTTTTCGGTTATTTTTTATTTTTTTCTTAAATATAATACATACACTACAAAACACATACCCGACGATCACATTTACAACGTAACACTATCAAATCAATTGCCCTTTGAGAAATCTATTACTTACTAAGATATATTGATGATAATTGAATCAAATAGTAATGAATAATTTAAGGACTCAATTAAAAATATATTATTTTTAACACGAAATGGTTTCTTACACTTAACAAAAGAAAAATACCAATCAAACTAGAATGTAAAGGTAAAGAGCTATAGTAGAAGTGCAAAGTGCAAAGTGCAACGTGCAAAGTGCAAACTATTAATATTTACCATAATTTTTTTAAAACTTTGTATAAAAATATACATATATATCGGTGTAATAATAAATTTTATATAGTTACTCTTATAGTAGGTTTGGTTAGATTTTTTTCGATTTTTTTCGGATTAAAACCAAAACCAAACAAAATTTAATCGATTTTTAAAATTCAAAATCAAACCAAAAAGTATCGATTTTTTTGGTTGGTTTGGTTTGATTTTTTGGATTTTTACCCCTTTCTGCACAACCATCCCTATCCCTTATATAAAAACCCAAGTCCTTTACAATGGCGGGAAATCGAGTGCTCTTTATTGGGGAAATTTGGATATTGTTTCTCCTTTGTGAGATTTGACCTGACCCGTACCGGACGTACCCGAAAATGGCGGATGATATGAAAACCTAGGGGTGTTCACAGTTTGACGGAAAATCGATCCTGTGACGATCCGGCCCGTCGTCACGTGAGTTACCGCCCCGTTTCCCCCATATTATATTTCTCTATGATTTAATATCAGTATTTGAGTTGATCGGGTAGAGTTGGATTGGTTTTAGTTGGAAATGAGGTACTTAGCCTCTTAGAAGGAAGCTTGTTTTGGAAAAGTTAACCGGAAGTTGACTATATAGTTAGAGGGCTCGGATGTGAGTTTCGGTGGTTTGGTTAGCTCCGGGGGATGATTTGTGACTTAGGAGTGCGATCGAAATTGAATTTGAAGGCCCGGTGTAAAATTAGGCTTGAATTGGCGAAGTTTGAATTTTGACGGATTCCGGTTGATAGGTGAGATTTTGATTCGGGGGATCGGAATAGAATTCCGAGAGTTGCTATAGCTCCGTTAGGTATTTTTGGATATGTGTACAAAATGTCAGGTCATTCGGACGTCATTTGGTCGGGTTTTTGATCGAATGTGAGTTTCAGAAGAATTTGATAAACTTAGGCTTGAATCCGTGGTGAAATGATGATTTTCGTATTGGTTGGCGTGTTTTGATAATTGGAACAAGTTCGTATGATATTTTGGGGTATTTTGGTATTTTTGGTTGAGGTCCCGGGAGCCTCAGGGTGATTTCGGATGATTAACCGGGAAGTTTGGACTTAAGATTTGCTGCAGAAATTCACAGCAGGTGCAACCCAGTTTTGTTCATTGCGTTCGCAGGGGCAGTCTCGCGTTCGCGTAGTTATGGTATGCTAGTTCATCGCGTTCACGTGGGATCAGTCGCATTCGCGTAGAAGGAGCCCTGCCTAATTTGGTCAATGCGTTCGCGAAGTATGGAACACGTTCGCGGATGAGGGATAGCTTGTGCATCGCTTTCACGGGGAGAGGGACGCGTTCGCGAAGGTATAAAACCTGGAGCATCGCGATCGCGTGTTGGGTTACACGTTCGCGTAGAGAAGTTTGCTGGTCAAAATAATTTCTTCATCGCGAACGCGGGGGTTTGACCGCGTTCGCATAGAGTTAATGACTGCTGGACAGTAGGGCTTTTAAATCATTTTGTTCCACGAAGGTTATCCTTTTTCCACCATTTTTGCACCACCTTGAGAGCTTTTTGATAGAGTTTGAAGGAGATTTTAACGGGAAGTGATTGGAGGTAAGTCTCGTGGCCTAGAAACACCATTTTATTGAAGAATAAACCTTTAATTCTTAAAAATTTGGATAAAAATTGGAAGAACTAGGGCATGGTTTTCGGAATGTAGATTTGGAATTTGAAGGGGCATTTGAACTCCGATTTTGATGAATTTTATATGTACGGACTCGTGGCAAGACAAGGAATCCGGTGATGTGAATTTAGTAATTTTTCGAGAAGCGGTCCTGGGGCTCAGGTTTTGCCGACTTCGTATTTTTGGGTATTTTTTTTCGAGTTCTTTCAATTGAGTGAGGTCCCATTAGCTTATTTTAACGTATTCCTTGTGGTTTTGGTGAGATTCTATACTCGAGGAGGTCGATTTGCGAGGAAAGCGCAAGACGAGCTAGGATTTCGGCCGGCTTGAGGTGAGTAATGGTTATGAATGATGTACTGAGGGTTTGAAACCTTGTATTTGCACTATATGGTACTATGTTGAGATGAAATACGCACCGTATGATGAGCGTGGTGATGTTACTGCTAGGGATTTGGACTCGGTCCATCCCGATTGATGACTCTACTGTACTTTTGACTGAGACTGAGCTTATATCCGTATATTTTGGGCTAGTTGCCACATTTGGGGCCTTGTGCCGATCTGTAGAACTCTTAGGGAGCATGTTGAGCTAATTGACCTCACTTTACCTGTTGAAAACATACTCTCAGTCATATCCTTAACTGTAAGACATAATATGAACCGGTCTTAGCAATTTGCACTCTAAATGAGAAATACCTGGGGTTGAAAACCCCGTCTTAGCTGAGTGGGCCTGAGAGGCCAAGTCTATATTGACTGAGAGGGGTCAAGGACCCCATAGTGAGGGTATTGATATACACCGGATCGGGCTGCACGCAGCAGCAGTATATACATATACATGTATGGATCGGACTGCACGCCGCAGCAGTATATACATATACATATATGGATCGGACTGCACGCCGCAGTGATATATTATATGGATCG
>MU784069.1:0-11931 GCA_026770625.1 Nicotiana glauca | reverse complement strand
TTCGGATAGCTTCGTTAGGTGATTTGGGACTTAGGAGTGTGTCCGGAATATTTTTGTGATGACCGGTGTAGAATTAAGCTTGAATTGGCAAAGTTAGCATTTTGGCGAATTCCGGTTGATAGGTTAAATTTTGATCCGACGGTCGGAATGGAATTCTGAAAATTTCTGTAGCTCCGTTATGTCATTTTGGACTTGTGTGCAAAATTTGAAGTCAATCGGACTTGATTTGATAGGTTTCGGCATCGGAAATAGAAGTTGGAAACTTCAAAGTTCAGCAAGCTTGGATTGGAGGTTAATTCATAATTTTTGCGTTGTTTGATGTGATTTGAGGCCTCGAGCGAGTCCGTAATATGTTTTGGGACTGGTTGGTGTTATTGATCGGGGTCCCGGGGGTCTCGGGTGTGTTTCGGATGCCCAACGAGTCATTTTTGGAAGATTTTTGCCGTTTTGAGCATAAATGTAATGATCTAAAGGTTCATTTTTAGTTCTAGAGATCCAAATTTGATTTCGATACTTACAGAATTTAAATCATGAATTATAGGACTGATCTGAAAATTTTGGTTTAATTTCATCAAATCGCGATTGGGTTTTTGATGCGAAATGTGAGATAATTGTTTAACGAGCGAAATGGATATTGAACTCGGCAAACGAGCTCCGAATTGAGTTTCAATTGAAGGGTTGTGTTCGTATTATTATTTGTGACTCATAGGAATAAGAATCGTCTAATTCTGAGTTCGTATGATGAAATTAGAGTCATTTTAGTGAAAAATGGTTGTGCTGCAAATTTTTTTAAAAAGCTGATATTTTTCTGCAGCAGTGAACAGTACCCGCGCGTGAACAGTAACCGCGCGGGTGAACAATGAACAATGACCCACGCGCATGAACAGTGCCCAGCGAACAGTGCCCGTGAACAGTGACGTGAACAGTGTCTGTGAACAGTGACTTAAACAGTGTCTCTGAACAGTGACGTGAACAATAACCTCGGAAATTTTGGGCAGAATGTTTAATTTATGAAAATGGGACTTCGTTCCCATTTTCCATTTTTAGCAATTTGGAGCTCGGTTTGGGCGATTTTTGGACAGATTTTCTTAGAGAACAACGGGGTAAGTTTTCTTAACACAATTTTGATTGTATAACTCGAGTCTATTGCAAGTTTTGGTGTTTAATTTGAGAATTTTTGTTGAAAAGGGTAGAAAACCCTCTTGGATAGAAATGGTAATTTAAGGGGTCAAATGAACTCCGATTTTTGTGAATTTGGTATGTACGGACTCGTGGCGAGAAGAGGATTCCGTAAATGTGAATTTTGAATTTTTTCGAGACGTGGGCCCTGGGCTCGGGTTTTGCAAATTTTGTGATTTTCGATATTTTTCGAGTCTTTTCGATTGGGTTATATTCCCTCAGCATATTGTGATGTATTCGCTCTGAATTTGGATAGATTTGACGCGCGCGGAGGCCGGTTTGAGGGGCAAAGGCGTCGCGGGCTAGAGAATTTGCCGGTTCGAGGTGAGTAATACTTGTAAATGTTATCCTGAGGGTTTGAAACCCCGGATTTACATATCATAATGCCGTATTGAGGTAACTTGCACGCCAGATATGAGCGTGGGGTAGAGCACCGTTGGGGATTGTGACTTGGTCCGTCCCGGTTGTTAATTTTACGCCGTATTTGACTGAAATTACTTGTTATCATCATAATTTGGGCTGATTGCCATGTTTGTGGCCTTGTGTCGACTTGTAAAATACTTCGAGGATTGATATTGCTACATAGCATGATATTGCATATCAGTTAATTTCAGTCCAAGATTTTAAATGCTGTTTTGCAAACTCAGCCATAATTCTAAGCGTTGAAAACTTAAATGACATTTTAAATGTATTTCGGGCTGGAAACTTCTATTTTGTAAATGCCCAAGGGGCTTACTATATTATTTTCTGGACTGATTATAAAGTGACTTGAAACAGTGGTAACAATGACACTGTATGTTATACTTGAAACAGTGGTAACAAAGACACTGTAATATATACTTGAAACAGTGGTAACAATGACACTGTATGTTATACTTGAAACAGTGGTAACAATAACACTATAATATATACTTGAAACAGTGGTAACAATGACACTGTAATATATACTTGAAACAGTGGTAACAATGACACTGTAATATATACTTGAAACAGTGGTAACAATGACACTGTATGTTATACTCGAAACAGTGGTAACAATAACACTATAATATATACTTGAAACAGTGGTAACAATGACACTGTAATATATACTTAAAACAGTGGTAACAATGACACTGTATGTTATACTTGAAACAGTGGTAACAATGACACTGTAATATATACTTGGAACAGTGGTAACAATGGCACTGTGTGATATAAATTGGTCATGTAACAATGACTGACCGGTCAGGTAACAATAACTGACCAGTATACTGCGCTTGGGCTGTAGGAGCCCCTCTGGAGTCTACATACCCACAGTGAGCGCGGGTATCCACTTGGCCAGGTAACAATGACTGGCCAGGATTCGATTGATGCCACGAGATGGCTTGACATTGCGCTTGGACCGTAAGGGGCCCCTCCCGGAGTCTGTACACACCCCCAGTGAGCGCCGTCAATGTTAAATAAGTGGAACGGGCTGCACGCCGCAGCGGGTACTAAAGTGTACCGGCATATGCATTGCATTGCACTCATGCATTTGTTCTTATTTTGTAATGTTGTCATGACATTCAGCACTCATATCATTGGCTTCCATGCTATTCCTTGCACTGTTTACCAGATACCCTGGTGTTATTTGTTAATGGAGTGTTGTGCCCGAGAGACTGATGTTGTACTTTGTGAGTTGGTAGTGAGCCCGCGGGGCTGATACTGTACTGAGAGGCTGATACTGAGCCCGAGGGGCAGATTCCTGATTATTTCCTACTTGTTAAAATTATTTTCGCAACTGTTGAAAAGGCATATTTTCAAAAGAGGTTTTAACTGAGACCAGATGTTTTCCAAGGGATTTCACAGCTTTACTGTTCTTTTCAAAAATGGTTACACTGTACTATATAGCATGCTGATTTGCTTTACGTGGTTTATTGCTGCTCGGTTATTATTTACTCTTATTACCACTGAGTTGGATGTACTCACTTTACTCCCTGCACCTCGTGTGCAGATACAGGTATTTATTACCCGGTAGCGGGTTTGAGCTGATTGGAGATTTGCTACTATAGCTGAGCCAGGTGACCGCTAGCGTCCGCGGCACCGGATTTTCTACCCTTTTTACTTTAAAAATTCCGTATTGTATACTACTGGTCTTGTAAAGGTATTTGGACTCCTTTAGATGCTCATGACTTGTGACACCCCGGTCGGGTTGTATTGGGATGAAATTAATAGTTTTAATGCCAATGAGTTGTATTTTCTATTCATTTATGTTTGATAGTTGTTAAAGAGATGATTTGGGGTTGTTGGCTGGCCTTGTATTTACGAGAGGCTCCATCACGACCGGGTATGGAATTTGGGTCGTGACAAGTGACTATTCAAGGTAGCCTAGCTGGCGTTCGCAGGCCGAAGTCCCTTTCCTGTACTTCAGTTTGTTTTTCATTATTCCGAAACAGACTTATGTATTTTTTTCATTCAAACTTGGTTGTAGTATTCTATAGTAGTCTGTGAGATAGTGACACCAGGTTTTGGGTAGTGATGTATTTCCGACTTCCGCAACATTTTGTATTTTCGTAAAACTTAAAAGTCTTCCACATTAAATTATTAATTGAGAGAACATTATATTGGTGATGTCGACAGAGAAAGTGTAATGTTTGGCTGGCCTAGCTTCGTTAGTAGGTGCCATCACGACGCCCGATGGTGGGATAAATCCGGGTCGTGACACTAATTGTCTCATTTTCATCCAAAACCAACCCAACTCTATCCGATCAACTCTATTACCGATATTGAAGCATGAAGCAACACAATAAGGAGGAAACGAGGCGGTAACTCAGGTGACGATGGGCCGGGTCATCACAAGTACTAATACTAGTAAAAGTGCAAAAAGAATTTTACTATCAACATAATAAAAATTAAAGAATTTTACTATCAACATAATAAAAATTAGACCCTTTTTAATTATAAATTCACAAGCAATTGTAGCGGCCATGACCAAATTTGAACGCCCTAGGCTCAAATAGTTTTTGGCTTTGCCCTCCTAGTGCTTATATGCATAGATGGTGTGAAAAAGATTTATAATCAGATTACTTAAAAGATAATTGTATGTAATTTTTTATATAAAATTAATTTGTAATCTTATAAAATGAAAAGAAATCTTCTCTAAAATACCACTTTACCTTTAGCAAAATAAATAGGAATATGAATATGTTCTTCTATCCAAATCACTACTGTAATTAATAGTGTTACGTTAAATCAACAACAAGTACATATATAATACTTGCTATATTTTTGTACACGTTGTCATAAGTTTAAAAAAGAACAATAAAAATATTACATGATGACTTAGTCAATATTTGTTGCTTGCGTGCGATTGTTAATTATCACGTAAGGATTACGTACAATACACATATTAAATAGGGATGATTATTTAATGGAAATACCATTTCTGTAGATGCTTAGTTTATTCGATTAAAAATGAGAATATGAAGTAAAATATAAAATATGTATTTTATTTAAATTAGATAAATTTAAATAAGCTTTATTTCTAATTTTAGCATTCAATTCTTAAGAGACTTTAGCAGAAAAGCTTTGAAAACGGACAAATGCATCATTATCTTGTTGTATATATCCCATAACTAGTAATGCGGAGATTGTTATCCCTCATAGAGTGTGATATAATAATTATGATAGACAAAATCTCAAAATTAATTTTTTTTACTTCACATATTTTATTCCGGGATTATAATCTCTTATTTTTATAACAAAAAAAAAAAAGAGAAAAGGAAGATATTTTACCTTTTTTTAAAAGTACAAATATAGGGATAGAAGAAGCTTGGTGCACAAAACACCCCTTTTAAAATTATCTAAGAACACATTCAATTAGAATTTCTTTTACCTTATTTAACAATAATTTTGTTTTTGAAGTAATTTCGTAATTAAAATTCCTCTTTGTGACTAAACAAAACAATGTTCTTTTTTTTATTTTATATATTTTAGAAATAACCACATTTTGATCTTAAAGTTTACTAAGTATTAACTAAATGAACCTACTTATTTGTAACGTCCCACCTGGTCGTTTTGCCTTTTAGAACCCTGTTCCCCTAAATAAAATTTTTAATGCTTTCTTTAGCTAATTTACGACTTGTGGGGATGGTTGGTTCAGGATTTGGAAGAGTTTTGGGTGAAATATGCCCATTTGATTCCTTCGGATTTTTTTAAAAGACTAAGTTTGACTTTGGTCAACATTTTAAGCAAACGGACCCGGGTTTGTGATTTGACGGTTCCGAAAGATCCGTGGGAAAATATGGGACCTGGGCGTATGTCCAGAATCGAATTCCGAGGTCTCTAGTCCGAGTAATAAATTTTTGTTAGAAATTGTTAATTTAAAGTTTTAAGGATTTAAAGAAATTAATTAAAGATCGATTTCCTATGTATCGGGCTCGTAGTTTGGTTCCAAAGTCCGGTACAGGTCAAAAATATCATTTAAGACTTGGCTGTAAAATTTGGTGTCAATCTGAGTAGTTTTAGATAGTTTTGGCTCGTTGGAGGAAAATTAAGAACTCGAAGTTCATAAGTTTGATTCATTTGGTTTTAGGGGGTGATTTCTAGATTTAGCATTGTTTCGGGTGTTCTGAAGGTTCGAGTAGGTCTGTCTCATAATTTCAAACTTTTCGTTATGTTCGGACGGAGCCCGGGAGCTCCGAGCGTCAATTGGAAGAGGCTCGAGTGAAGTGCAAAATTTTGCAAGGAGCTAAAGTATCTGCTTCCGTCATAACCGCACCTGCAGTTCTTCGACCGCAGGTGCGAGACTGCAGATGCGGTCGTTACATTGCAGAAGTGGCTCAAGTGTCACGACCCAAAATCCACTAAGGGTCGTGGTGGCGTCGGACACCGCTGTCAGGCAAGCCAACTAAAATACTTAATTAGATTCCAATTAAAACAATGTTGAAAACCAAGGTTTTCCCTTCTTATTTCGTAAGTAAAAAGATAGCTGCTTCAATTCAAATTTAATAATAAGCAATTAATACAAGATATTTCAAAACCATTCCAAAATCTGGTGTCACAATGCATGAGCAATTTCTAAGAGATAGTATAATACAGCACCACCCGTAATACAGTGGACAGAAAGTAAATACAATTTACTGAAAGGGGATATACTAGCTGTGGGCCGCCTCGAATAATGCAACTCATCTAATCCCCGAATCATCTGTGCTGCCACGCCTAGTAGGCCACTAGAGTTACATATACATGTGCAACAAAAATGCATAAAAGTGTAGTATGAGTACGAAAACAACATGTACTCAATGAGTATCCCGTCTAATCTCGAAGAAGTAGAGACGAGATGGTCGACTTCGACACTTACTAGTGGTCCAATAATGATGTCAATGATTCATTAAATCGTGGACTTTATAAATATGATCTTTAATCCAATAAAAGGAAATGAGTAAACAGTTAAGTTGTTTATAGGAAATTTCTAAAATTTTCTTGAAATTATTTACCCAAATATTTTCAAGCCATGAAGAGGCAATAATAACTTTAATAAGTTCAAGGCAACAATACCGGTACGCGCAAATAACTACCATAGGACGTACGACCCGATCCAACATAAAAATAAATTGTGCATTGCCGAGGGTCGAACGGCTTGAACCATAGATACATCTATCACTCCGCTCGCGAACTATCCTACGACGCTTTCAACATAAAATAATAAATGCCCTACTCGCGAACCATACATGCGACGCAGGTACACATGAAAATATATGCTCAAATAGCCAATTACGAAATTATCAGGGATCGGTCGTCCAAATAAAGGTAATTCCCTTTTTAACGATTTAAGAAAATGAAGTTTAACCATTTTAGAAATTTATTTACTAATTCAATGTTCTTAACCGATTCAAGCTATCAATAGGTTCACAAATAATCCAAGTATAGCATGCTTTTGGGTCCTAACTACCCGGACAACAATATAATAGTAGCTAAGCACAGACTCTCATCACCTCGTGTGTACGTATCCCCCACAAATAGGAGCACATAAAATTATTTCATCTACGGGGACAATTCCCTGTTACAAGGTTAGAAAGGAGACTCACCTCGCTCCAAAGATCCATAACCGCCATTCCGCGCCCGTCCGAAGACTTGAATCGATGCACAACGCTCCAAAACTAGCCAATAATTATGTAAACCCATTAATATATGCTAATGTACTCATTAAAATCCAATTTAGAACAATTCCTAACCCCGATCGAAAAGTTAACAAAAATGCCCTCGGGCCCACATTGCCGGAATCCTAAATTTTTCGAAGATAAAGATTACCCATGGCCTCAAGAACTCAAATATATAATTTTCTCTAAATTCCATACCCAAAATCATGGTAAAATATTGTTGTTTTATCAAATTCTAGGTCTTTCATCTAAAACCCTTGATTTCCCCTAGTTTTTACATGTTAATCTACCCATAATCTATGTATTTAACTTAAGATGCATAGAAATTACTTGCCTTTTTGATGATGACGGAATCCCTCCTCAAGTGCTCTCAAAAATCGCCTAAGGCCAAGTGGGAAAGGAGGGAAATGGGCTAAGTTTCGAATTTAATAACTGAACACAGCCCTCAGATGTTGCATTTGCGACAGGGGGACCGCAAATGCGACTTTGCAAAAGTGAAGATTTCATCGCAAATGCGACCCCCGACTGAACTGGCCTACTTTGCAAATGCGATAAGGATTTCGCAAATGCCAACCCTTCAGGCCTCGCAAAAGTGACCCAAGTGTCGCAAATGCGAATGACCCCCCAGTCGCCCAGGTTCACAAATGCGAATAAGACCTCGCAAATGCGATGTCGCATTTGCGACCAATACATCGCAATTGAGAACTTTCCCCCTAGAGCCTAGGCTCGCAAATGTGAGAAGGAACTCGCAAATGCGAGGTCGCATTTGCGACCCATTGATCGCGATTGCGATCATACCAGTACCAGCACCCATATTCCTTAGCAAATCACTCCGAAACTATCCCGAATCTCACTCGAGCCCCCGAGGCTCCAAACCAAACACTAGCACAAGTCCAAAAACATAACACGGACTTGCTCAAAGCCTCAAATCACCTCAAACAATGCTAAAATCATGAATCAACCTCCAATCCAAGCTTTATGGACTTTAGAATTTCAAACTTCTACTCCTAATGTTTAAACCTATCAAATCACGACCGATTGACTTCAAATTTTGAACACAAACTATTGAAACTTCCGGTTGGATTCCGACCATGATATCAAAAGTCAACTTCCGGTAAAACTTCTCCAAAAACCTTCAAATTCCTATCTTTAGCTAAATGACTCCAAAATGACCTACAGACCTCCGAATTCACTTCCGATCGCGTTCCCAAGTCTAGAATCACCATACGAAGCTATTCCAGAATCGAAATACCAAACGAACGTTGATAACCCTGAAATTCACTTCAACCTAAACTTATAAAATTCCTCCAAAATGTTACATTCCACAATAGGCTCCAAAACGTTCCCGGGTCTTCCAAAACCCGATGCATAACCTTCTGAAATGAATAACGGGTTCACACATCCAAACCACCGGTGGCACTAACACTGAAAAGCGATCAAGAATCATTAACCAGGATGTAAAGCCTTTGTCACAAAGCACTGATCTTAGGTGACGCTAAAGACAATACCAACTTACCTTAAACACTGAAACTCCTTTCCTGCTCATCCGAGATTGTGACATCCTTGTCCACACCGAGCTGTTACCTTGATCTTTACTTCAAATTCTATACCACTCACTGCACCTAACATGCCGGTATACGATAGAACACGCTTTTTATCATAGCCTCGGAACCACTATTGGGTTGACACTTCGTCATATAAAAGCTTTTCACTTAACTCACTTCAGGAGAACCATAGCAACACTTAGGTGAATTATCATAACTGTAGAATATGCAAATCTCTAAGTAGTGGCCTAAGCCACCATTCTGGGATCCGCCTACACATAACATGCCATATCGGTAGAATACTTTTTAGTAACATCAATTACGGGGGCCTACAAGCCTCGCACGTACCGTCACAAACCATTCTCATAACTTGATTACGCTGAAAGAACTGATCACTACCACCAATATGCCAATTAAACTATGGCTAACCAATCTATCTTCTCCCAATTTATCCTTGATTGCCTTAGAAATAAAAATAACTCCATCCAACACATAACACACTCTATCTGCACTCATCCTGAGTGACCTTGAATCATGAGATCATACTGTCTCAAATCCTACAAACCATTTCGTACCTCCCAATTGCTACATCGCAAGTCAAAACATCATAGAACATTCTGAGCCTCTTCTCATAGGCTACTATCAAGCTTGATTATTAACCGTGCCTATAGGCTCGAAATCATTAGGCATCACACCTTATCTTTTGAATTCACTAGGACCGTTATTGAGAGACAACCGCTCTGACTTGGCCCCGAATATAATCAACTCCATGAGTCTTCTATCACATGAATACCCTCTTGGTGAAGAAACCACATCCATACAAAGTACAATCCTGAATCCTTTCCAAATCTGAACAAGAGCCAACAAGGCCAACCATAGCACACCTTTAACAATCTCTTTGCTCAAATTATCACTTATGTTCTTTTCCGTAGCTGAAGTAATCTATTAATATGCTAATAACCAGAAAATTCACAGTAGTTAATCAAGCAGCCCAATCATAAATGGTGGGACTCTCCCACTTAGCTTGAAGCCACTATTACATATCTCTAGAGTTCACCAGGATTCTTAATCTCTTATTGACATACCCTTGCGCAATCAACCGCCAAAATCCTCAATATCTTACTGTAGAAATACCTTTTTTATACTCTGAATCATCAACAACCTTCGCACGACCGATCCCTTTGCTGTATAACTGATAGAATTCTTTGTACAAGCCTCGCCAACTACGCGACCGCTAAACTGCTCACAGGGATAACTCGCCTATAGAAATCACTCCCCAACATCTTCCAACGCTGTTGCAAGGGGTACAATCACTATGACGCCAATAGCCCATCCTGAGTCCGAGCTCACTCTCAGCCTGCACAAGTCCATTCACCCCTAGTTGACATCAATTTTATACTTGCTGTTTTTTTGTACACGTTGTCATAAGTTTACAAAAGAACATTAAAAATAATACTCTTTACATGCTGACTTAGGCAATATTTGTTGCTTGCGTGTAATTGTTAATTATAACGTAAGGATTACAATACACAGATTAAATAGTGATGATTATTTGGAAAGTGTAATTGGAATTGGTGTAATTACTGGGGTGCTAATTACACAGCCTAGTAATTACACATTTGTGTAATTACGACGTCATGTTTGTTTGTCATAGTGTAATTACAAGTTTACGGTTTGGTTGCACAAATATAATTACACGGTTAGATTAAATTTTAAATTAAGTTATCATCAAAACTTACAAATTAATATAATAGAGCATATAAATTTTTACAAGTATAAATGATATTTAAGATGTATATTTTTTCGTGAATATACATTAATTGTTAATCGTATAATTATAACTAATATTGTAAAATAATTATATATATTTTAAATTAATAATATTTAGTTTAGATACTTACAAAAACTAGATATATGTCTTGTAAGAACATCAGGGAATTCATGATTGATAAAATAAATTAATATTATAAATATAGCGTCATAACATTATTCAAATGTTTGACAAAACTAATCTATCAATTCTAACTAAAAAATGAACAACATACATTGTGAGCCAATACTACTAAAACAAGTAAATTGGAACCATGAATATAACACCATTTCAAAAATCAAAAAAATAAAATTGTTTAACATATGTCAAATTCCAACATAATAATATTAAGTCTCACTGCAACTTAAGATTAGGAAACATGATAAGTTTATAACCAAATTAAACAACGAAATTCCACTTTAATTGCATCATTTATTATATGCCAAGTTATTAACGACTCATTATTTCTAATAGGTGTAGTTTCAAAATATAGAACAATAAAATAAATAAAATATAAAATATAAGCAATTACATGGAATCACAAGAAGTAAAGATAGAGAAATAAAAGAAAAATAATGTACAAAGAAAAATATATTTAAAATTTCAAAAGAAATTAAAAAGTAAAAATAAAATATAAAATTAAAATAATAGAAATAAAAGTTATAAAGAAAATAAAATACACAATTATCACCTCCCCTTGAGAATTGGAGAGTGTAATTACACCCCTCCATTTATACCTGATTTCATGCTGATCAAATAATCACTTAGCCAAACATGTCAAACTGTATAATTACACACAATTACACTCTAATCCATTTTAAAGGTGACTTTCCAGACAGACACTTAGTGGAGATACCAATTTCTGTAGATGCTTAGTTCATTCGATTATAAATGAGAATATGAGGTATAATATAAAATAGATAAATTTGGATAAGCTTTATTTCTAATTTTAGCATTCGATTTTTTAAAAGAGTTTGGGAGAAAAGCTTGTAGAAGGTCAATTTCATCTTTTTGTTGTTGTATCCCATAGTTACTAATGCGGAGATTGTTACCCCTCGTAGAGAATGATATAATAATTATGGTACACACATTTCGGAATTAATTTTTTTTACTTCACATATTTTATTTCGGAATTATACTCTCTTATTTTTGTAACAAAAAAAGATAAAAGGAAGATATTTTGCCCCTTTTTTAAGTACATATATAGGAACAGAGGCAACCCGGTATAATTATTTAAGAACACATTCAATTTGAATTCTTTTACCTTATTTAACAA
>MDKF010417092.1:0-19690 GCA_026770625.1 Nicotiana glauca | reverse complement strand
ATAACTATGGAAAAGGACTGCTTCAGTTTTGTTCGGAAGTGCCATCAGTGTCAGGTGCACGGTGATTTGATTCATGCACCTCCAACGGAACTGCATCCCATGTCAGCACCTTGGCCTTTTGTTGCTTGGGGCATGGATGTCATTGGGCCGATCGAGCCGAAAGCCTCAAATGGGCATAGATTCATACTGGTTTCCATTGATTACTTCACGAAGTGGGTCGATGCCATCACTCTAAAATCAGTCACCAAGAAAGTTGTAGTAGAGTTTGTGTATTCTAATCTTATCTGTCTTTTTGGCATTCCTGCAACTCTCATCACGGATAATGCTGCAAACCTGAATAGTCGTTTGATGGAAGAAGTATGCGAACAATTCAAAATAATGCATAGAAACTCCACTCCTTATCGGCCCAAAGCCAATGGTTCCGTTGAAGCAGCAAACAAGAATATCAAGAAGATTTTGAGAAAGATGATTCAGAGTTCCAGAAAATGGCATGAAAAGCTGCCTTTTGCATTACTTGGATATCGCACTACAGTGCGCACATCGGTGGAGAAACCCCATGCCTGTTGGTTTATGGAACCGAGGTTGTGATACCCACAGCAGTAGAAATCCCTTCACCTCGGATAATCGTTGAAGCAAAAATTGAGGATAGTGAGTGGGTCAAGACTCAGCTGGAACCGTTGTCTTTAA
The DNA here is from genome assembly GCA_026770625.1 of Nicotiana glauca. Classification (NCBI taxonomy): domain Eukaryota; kingdom Viridiplantae; phylum Streptophyta; class Magnoliopsida; order Solanales; family Solanaceae; genus Nicotiana; species Nicotiana glauca. The sequence goes on along the minus strand of MDKF010417092.1, from coordinate 19,003 downwards.
TTGACGAAAAATGGATGGCTGCGGTTTTTCATGGATAGTTGTACCAACAAAGAATTGCTCGCGCTTATAACAAGAAAGTACGACCCAGAAATGATCATAAATTATCTGTGAACGCAGATGTAGTAAAAAGGTACTATGTCTAAGTGCTATGAGGTAATGACTTTTCTGCAGTTGAGATGACGAAGGCTTTATTACCGCTACCCAAACACTATCAACCCTTCGCAAACCATTTCAGCCGATTAACTTTCTTCGATTACCCTCTTTGGAACCCGGAAGTATTATTGGGAAAAGAAGAAAAATAAAGAAAAAGAAAATGAAATTAAAAAAAAGAAAATGAAAGAAAAAAAATGTTTTTCCTGAACTACGTTTGACTTGATTCCGAAAGGATATATAGGCAGCCTCTCGCTAAGGCTCAGTCACACCAAAAAAAAAAATTCCAATTCCCCCCCCCCCCAAATGAAACTGGGGCAGATATTATAATGGTTCAGCCATGGGCCCACCAAAATGGTTCTAAAGTTGTAGTTCCGTCCAAAATTCTTTTTACCCAAAATCTTGTACAAGTCCTTCTGATCAATTGGAAAAGGTGTGGGAACTGAAAATATCATTATTGAAATCTGAACGCATTCTAATTGAGAGAAATAAAATGAGAGAGTCTTATCGGTGAAAACCTTCGGACACCATAAGGCGACGGGAGTAGAGAAATTGAAAATGAGAGAGTCCTTTTGGTGAAAACTCGTATATAGCACCATCGGGCAACGGTGAGAAGAGAAATGAGAAAGGTCGATTAGTGAAAACCCGCAAAGGGCGTCGTTGGGCGAAAGGAAGACACCTCCCACCACTGAAAGAGCCCTGGCAAGGTTCCTCAATTTTGAAATGTGAAGCAATGAGTTTACGTAGAGTTGGAAAGTTAGCACGGGTCGGGTATCCAGTCCAAGAAGCATGTCATGTCCATTTGAAGCTAGCATGCACCCTAGATAAGTCCTTCTTGTCCCCCGAAAGGGACGCCTCTATTTAAATTCATTCTTTTGCTCTCTGTTTACTTTTTCCCTTGAATCCCTTTCGGCCTAACTCTGATTCCGAAACTGTTACAAAGAAAGCTGGCAGGACTAGTTGTTACAGGGCTCTCCTTCACAAAAGATAAAGAAAAGTACCCAGCCTTAGCGGGAGTGGTAAGTTAATCCCGACCGGTCGTGATTGTTAACGCTTTCAAAGAAAAAACATTAGAAAGGAAAGAAAGTCAAAGACAAAGGTCTTAGGAGTAGAATAAAGTGAAAAGTCTAGAGCCCCATGCGGGCGAGCCATCATGAGATCTTGAAAGTTGAGTCTTGTTGGTTGGAAATAGATTCATCCTTAAAACCAGCAAGCAGCAGCGGTTCTCGACAAAAGTTAGGCTAGGATCAAGCAAATCAAGGCCACAAACCAACCACCATTTCAAACTAACAAAATTGTTCTTTGTTTGAAAGTTGAAATAGGTGCAATCCATGCGACGCATGGGAGTGTGCGCAGCCAAAAGAAAAGGAACACGCAAATGCCGACACAGCTTTGCAGCAAATAATCAATGCAAAAGGGAAGTGTCCTCCGAATTCTTTCCTGCATCTTGTAAAAATGAAAAGGAAAAGTGATAATCAAAAGAACAAAATCCCAAATAAGGTCAGGTTGGAATTCTCAATATCAACCTGTTGATGTGTTAGCCAATGTTAGGGATCCAATCCCTGAGTTGAGCTTTTAACTGTTAGCCAACATTAGGGCTCCAATCCCTGAGTTGCGCCTTTTAGACATAGGGCCTCCATTCCCTAGTCTCCTTTTGCCAACATTAGGGCTCCAATCCCTGAGTTGACCATTTTTCCTTTAGCCCACATTAGATCTCCAATCCCTGAGTTGAGCCTTTTACCCTTAGCCAACATTAGGGCTCCAATCCCTGAGTTTAGCATTCTTCCCTTTAGCCAACATTAGGGTTCGAATCCCTGAGTTGAGCGTTTTTCCTTTAGCCAACATTAGGGCTCCAATCCCTGAATTGCTCATTTTTTCCCTTTGGCCAATATTAGGGCTCCAATCCGTGAGTTGAGCCTTTTTTTCTTTGGCCAACATTAGGGCTCCAATCCCTGAGTTGAGCATTTTCTCCCTTTAGCCAACATTAAGGCTCCAATACATGCGTTGAGTGTTTTCCTTTTGCCAACATTAGGGCTCAAATCCCTGAGTTGAGCGTTTTCCTTTAGCCAATATTAGGGCTCCAATCCCTGAGTTGAGCCTTTTACCCTTAGCCAACATTAGGGCTCCAATCCCTTAGTTGAGCCTTTTACCCTTAGCCAACATTAGGGCTCAAATCCCTGAGTTGAGCATTTAACCCTTAGCCAACATTAGGGCTTCAATCCCTGAGTTGAGCATTTTCTCCTTTTAGCCAACATTAGGGCTCCAATCCCTGAGTTAAGCATTCTTCCCTTTAGCTGACGTTAGGGCTCCAATCCCTGAGTTGAGCATTTTCCCTTTAGCCAACATTAGGACTCCCATCCCTAAGTTGAGCATTTTTTCTTTAGCCAACATTAGGGCTCCAATCCCCGAGTTGAGCGTTTTTTCCCTTTAGCCAACATTAGGGCTCCAATCCCTGAGTTGAGCATTTTTTCCCTTTATAAATAGGGCTCCACTTCCCAATCTGCTCTGATAAATGCAATTCTTGAAAATGAAGAAAACAAAAGAGAGAATCAGTTCGGATTTTGTTACAAATAACTCACAAAATTTTCCTATTGAAAACTAGGCCAGAAAGTTTGTTTTTGTTTTGGTGTCTGAGCAGGTTTGACATCGAGGCACAGGGTTCAAGATGAAAAAAAAGAATAGTCTCAATCCAGAATAAATAAAGGAAGAAAAGAGGCACAAAAGTGAATTCAAAATAACAAAGTTAACAGAGATGTAGACTGCTCAAAAATTGATTGAAGTAATGAGCTCCGACGGTCGTTTTGACGCAATGATGAAGAAAGAACCAACACCTACAGTTGGCGAGCATTAAGATTCAGATCGGGGTCCACATCAAAATCAGCGAAGACTCGAGATCAAGTTTTAATAGAATTATAGATAGGAATCTTGTAACTCATAGTTGACAGGCATAGCTAGCTTAGCTTTAATTTCCTTTTGGTGTAATAAGGAGGTCAGCAAGCAGTAGAAGCAACAACAACAACAGGTAAATCATAGCTCGTGGTAGTCCCAGCTACCAACCATTCCAAAACTACACTGACCTGATTTCTTTATAGCAAAAGATAAGTAGGCAACCTTTGAAGCAATGTTCGGTCAGACGGTTTTCAAAAATACTTCTCATGGAGTGCTAAGCAGGCAAATATCTCTCATGATTGCTCATTTATTTTTTCCCGAAAACCCCTCGTGTCTCCGAGCAAAGAGGGGCAGCTGTGAGCATGTGATTTTTGCCTCATTTAATTATTCCAATAAAATTCATTAAAATTAGGATTTTTCTTTTATTATTTTAATTTTAGGGAATTAGTTGAATGATTTCTTGTGTTTGTATGTTTGTGTGTGCGTTTTAATTGATAAAATTCAAAAAAAAAAATATATACAAAATAGCCTTTAGGATTCAATTTTAGCATTTTTTATTAGTGAATTAATATTACAAAATAAAGAAAATAACAAAACTGGTTCTTTTGCATTTATACTTTTAATTTGTCTTAGTTTGCTTTTAAATTAGGAATTAGTTTATTTGGAAATTAATTAGTATAATTTTAGAGTCAATTTGGGTCTTTTACTTTTAATTTTGCATTTAATAAAAAATCAAAAAAAAAAAAAAAAAAAAAAAAAAAAGAAAAGAAAAGAAAACAAATGAAAAAGAATTAAAAGAAAAAGCTTGGTCTTAATAAACACCCATTTTTTGGGCCATTTTAGCCCAATCTCGCCCAAAATCCGGCCAAAAATGGCCTAACCCATCTCAGGAAACCCGGTCCAGCCCCCGTGTTAATAAAACGACGTCGTTTTTGTCCCCTCAAATCTGGGCCATCGAGGATCTATGATCCAACAACTCAGAACTGAGGATTGCTTAATATTTAAATGTCGGAACTCTCACCTCACCCCCTCATCCGATCATATCTCTTACCCTAATATACAAAACCCTAGCCGTCTCTAATTCCCCACCGGCTTCGCTGCCTACCGCCGGCCAAAAATCGTCTCCACCGGCGGTGATTATCCAATGAGCCCCAAATTCACACCACATCTTTTCCTTCGTCTCCTCAGTCCACATCTGGACTTATTTTTTTAATAACAACCAAATTTCTCGAATATTGAATCAAAATCCCAGCCCAAAACCCTAGCTCTTCCAAATCACTTCAAAATCACACCTTACACTCTCCTTACCCTCCTCTACCTAAATCCCAAACGAATTCTCCCCAAATCTAACTCAAACTTCCCGAATCTTAAATCTAGTGTTCTGCGGTCGGGGCTATTTAAATTTCCAAGGTCAGTCGGTGTTCGATTGGTCTTGGTAAGAATAAAAACATTATAATATTTCTATGATGTGAGACAGGGTCTCAGCTTTGTGTGCAACAGTGTTTGAATAGGATCGCGCGTTGTGGCGAGGTGACGTGAGGTTATGACCTTTCGAGGAGGATTCAGGTACTCTATTTCTATGATGTGAGATAGGGTCTCGACTTTGTGTTGTAATGGCACTGTTGAGCTTGAGGTACAGCTCTTTCATTTGAGTCATTTGTCATGATTTGAGTATGTTCAGACCGCCCATCATTGGTGCGTGGATTATGCAAGTTGTGGCTTAGGCCTGTGATGAGGTGTCATATCACCAGAGTGGTGCGTTGAATTCGAGGTGATCGTTGGAGTCATTAATGAATACGAACAGATTTGATTTCAGCTGGTTAGAAGGATAATATCGAGGATTGGCCCAAAAATCTGTTGTGGTATTAGTCAAAAAGGAAGTGGTTTCGTGTATGGATGATCTGAGGAATGGTTTCGGTTTATCACGTGTTTTATTTATCGTTGGCAGTATATGAAAGTGTTGGAATAAGACTTCAACTAATAAGAGGTCCTATCGGTAATTGAGTATTGTGGGCAACTTCTATGAATACTGACTATCATTTTGAGTGTTGGATTGTATGATATATTGCATGATTTCACCTGAGGTTGCAGGCATGGTTTATTACAGCTGATTCAAGTTTATTCTGAATATTGACGTGAGGTTCTGATTTTGAGTTTGATTTCGGAAAGTGCAATGTGGTCCTACGGTTTATGGTTTAGATGGACTGTGAAATTTCAGCTATGTTGTGTTGTCGGACCTATGTAAGATAGGTTGACGTGGGATCACCCTGGGTATATGCTTGGTAAGGTCATTCAGCTATTGGTTGGCTTCTAGTACAACTCTAGATACGCTCGAAGACGAGCGTTTGTTTAAGTTTGGGAGGATGTGACGACCCGACCCGTCGTCTCATCTGTTATTGCTATGTTTCCCCCATTTTATGCCTCTTCATGTTTTGTTATCGGTATGTGGTCTGTTGGAGTTGATTTGGATTGGTTTTGATAAGAAATGAAACACTTAGTCTCTTTAAGGCAAGCTTAAGTTGGAAAAGTCAACCGAATGTTGACTATTGAGTTAGAGGGCTCGGAACTAATTTCCGATGATTTGGTTAGCTTCGGGGGATGATTTATGACTTAGGAGCATGATCAGAATTGAATTTGGAGGTCCGGTGTAGAATTAGGCTTGAATTGGCAAAGTTAGTATTTTGGCGAATTCCGGTGGAGAGGTGAGATTTTGATCCGAGGGTCGGAATGGAACTCTGAGAGTTGTTGTAGCTTTGATATGTGAATTGTGATGTGTGTGCAAAACTTCAGGTCATTCGGACGTCGTTTGGTTGGGTTTTTGATCGAATGCGCATTTCGGAAGTTTTGAAGAAACTTAGGCTTGAATCCGATGTGATTTAATGGATTTAGTGTTGTTTGACGTGTTTTGATGATTGGAACAAGTTTGTATGATGTTATGGGATGCGACGGTATTTTTGGTTGAGGTCCCAGGGGCCTCGGGGTGATTTCGAGTAGCTAACAGAGAGTTTTAACTTGGAAATTTGCAGCAGAAAATGCAGCAGCAGTGCAGGCCTATTTTGGCCTTCGCGTTCGCGAAGGAAGGCTCACATTCGCATAGAGTTGATGGCCTGATGCATCGCGTTCACGTATATCTTATCGCGTTCCCGTAGTGTTAGCAGCTGAAGCATTGCGTTCGCGTGGGAGGTAACGCATTCGTGTAGAAGGAAATCAGGGCCTAGTGAATTTGTTCAGCGTGTTCGTGTCAAGGAGGCACGCGTTCGCGTAGTTAGAGTTTCTGTTGGTTCGCGTTCGCGTGCTGGGAGCCGCGTTCGCGTAGAGTTAAACTTTGGTCATCGCAAACGCGGGGTTGTTGACCGGGTTCGCGTAGGGTAAATTTGCACCTGGGCAGACCTGTTTTTATAATATTTCATCCGCGAGCCTATGTTATTTTTCCTCCATGGTTGAGCGATTTTTGAGCTTGGGAGAGCTAATTGAAGAGGTATTCAAGGGGGATCGATTGGAGGTAAGTTTATTGGCCTAAATACACTAGATTATGTTAGATTTAACATGGAAATTGGTTGAAATTCATCAAAAAGGGGTAAAGCTAGGGCTTGAGTTTTTATATTTCGAATTAGAATTTGATAGGTCATTTGAGCTCGGATTTGGGAGTTCTTGATATGTACGGACTCGTAGCAAGACGAGGAATCCGGTAATGTGAGTTTTGTAATTTTTCGAGAAGTGGGCCCGGGGCTCGGGATTAGCTAGTTTCGAGATTTTTGCTATATTTTGATTGTTTTCGATTGGGTGTTGTCCCATTGGTATATTGTGATGTATTCGCTCTATTTTTGGTTAGATTCGACGTGCGTGGAGACCGGTTTGAGGGACAAAGGCTTCGCGGGCTAGAGATTTCACCGTTTCGAGGTGAGTAAACTTATAAATGATATCCTGATAGTTTGAAACCCCGAACTTGCACATCATAGTGTTGTATTGTGGTGACTTGCACGCCAGGTATGAGCGTGGGGTAGAGCACCGTTGGGTATTGTGACTTGGTCCGTCCCGGTTGTCGATTTTACTGCGTGATTGACTGAAACCTACTTGATGATCTCATGATTTGGGCTGATTGCCATGCGTCGGGCTTCGTGCGGATTATTTGAATCCTTCAGGGACTGATATCATTGTTTTTGCATTACTTTGCATATTATTTGATCTCAGTCCAAGGTTTTAAATACTATTTTGCAAAACTCAGCCATCTTTCTAAGATTTGAAAACTTAAACGATATTTTACTGACGTTCGGAAATGAGGTCTATTATTTGAATATTGCCCTAGTGGCTATGTGCATTACTAGACTGAGCATAGATCGGGCTGCGCACCGCAACAGTGTTGCATGTGCATTTCTTGACTTAGCATGGATCAGGTTGCACGCCGCAGCGGTGTGATATTGATATTGCGCTTGGGCTGTTGGAGCCCCTCCGGAGTCTGAACCCCCATAGTGAGCGCGGGTACCCAAATGGATCGGGCTGCGCGCCGCAGCGGTCATGTGCATTGCATTGTATTCATGCATTGATTCCTATTTGTATTTTGTGGCGTTTTCACACCTCCTTTTGGTGCTACCGCACACCGCGAAGTGTGTGGTAGAGGGAGTTTTTCCAATTAAAGGACAATCGAAATGGGATTCGTTTATTAAGAGATTCAGAGTCGCCGCTTGGGAGATTTATGGTGTCCCAAGTCACCGGTTGAATCCAGAATCGAGGAAAGGTTTGAATCTATTTAACAGTCCACGAACCTGAAATTCGGATAAGGAATTCTATTAACCCGGGAGAAGGTGTTAGGCATTTCCGAGTTCCGTGGTTCTAGCACGGTCGCTCAATTGTCATATTCGGCTTGTTTATCTGACTTTATACATGTTTAACCTGTGTGCAAATTTGAACTTTTAACCGCTTTTATTATTTATTATTTTTAAAGAGAATTGCAACGTCGTGAAAATGCATCTCGAACTGTGTCACATAAATGTACCTGCAGTTGTTGACACATTTCGAATTCGTTGGGATTTGGATTTGAGTCACACAAATGTGCACCCGAGTTTAGGGAGATAACATTATTAAATATGCGCCTAAAGATACTAACACATTGTTATTTTGAGAAGGCCGTGAAATTTGCTAAAAGGCCTGTCCCGAAATCTAAGCATTTAAAATAACCATCTATTGAGGGCCCCGCAATTTGCATTTTATTCAGCGAGGCTCGTCTCATTTATTACTTTAAATGGAATTACAACGTCGTGAAAATGCATCTCGAACTACGTCACATAAATGTACCCACAGTTTTTGACACGTTCCAACTTCATTGAAATTTGGATTTAGGTCACATAAATGTGCACCCGAGTTTAGGGAAATAACATTATTAAATACGCGCCTAAAGATACTAACGCGTTATTATCTCTGGAGAGGGACGTGAAATTTGCTAAATGGCACGCCTCGAATTCTAAGGACTCTAAAAGCAACAATTACATGAGGGCCACACATTTGAGATTTTATTTGGCGTGGCACGCCTCAAATTATTCTTAAAGGTTTGTACTCAATTAAAGCTAACTATGGATGTTCAAATTTATTTTCCTAGATTTGAGAATGACATGTGAGGTTCAGATATTATGGCCACACATGTAGAAATTACTAACTCTAATATTTGGATTTTTGGTGTATTGAAGTTCAGTTGGCAGACACTTGCATTAGCAATGGAAAATTTCTCAAATAGATTACACAAAAATTAACCAACCAAAATTTTTTACACTACAAAAAATTGACGGCAGAAACCAAATCATCAAATAAAAACAAAGCAAACTTGATAACACGTGAAACCAAGCCATTTCCATCTAATTGCATAAAAGAAATTCTAATCATGACAATAGAAATAAATGCTTGTTTTTATTGACCAGAACAAAGCCGATCGAACAGAGCACGGCTCGGACAAACCAAGTGAAGGCAGAAACAAAACTCGACGGAACCTCGGACGACGACTAACCAACGACGAACTCGAACAGACCTCACCCAGGCTAGAACTTCTGGGAGATTTTTGAACATTTTCAGTTGGGTTTCAGCATGTGTGTTCAATTCTAAGCCATGGAGAAGATGTCTGTGGTTGGACGTTGCAGGTGGTTCGCTGGCGAGGGGACTGTTTGGTCGACGGAATGGGGTCTGTTGGTTCACTGGATGAAGCTGGTTATGGCGTTGATGTTCGTTAATAGATGAAGCTACTGGTTAGGGGTGAGTTGACGACGAGGGAGAAGATGGTCGTTTGGAGGCGAGGAGCTAGACTAGTGGAGGTGGCGGGCTGTTAGACGTGAGGCTGGGGATGAAACTGTGGTCTTTGGAATGGTCGTTGTACATCGACAGTGGTCGTTGGAGGGGTGGTCGTGGGATCTGTTTGGTTCGCTGATCTGTGGTCGACGATTGGAGGTTAACAATGGTGAGCTGTGGGTTTGACGTCGTAGACTGGTTGACGACGACGGAAATGGGACAGTGGAGTCGTTTGGTCGACGTACATGAGGGTGATGACGTGGGGGAGAAGCAGTAGCTTCAGGTGGTCGTGGAGGAGACGTGGAGTGTCGAAGGTGGAGCTGGTCGACGACAGGGACAGTAGGGTGGTCTGACTGGTTGAGGGAGACGGGCAGCTATGGCGTTTGGACGTAACAGTGGTACGTCGTACTGGTTTGGTCGATAAAAGTGGCAAGGCTGGTTCGTTTGGGACCTGTTGAGGTGGTCGTTCAGTAGGGTTTTTTGGTTGGACAAAGTTTTATTTTGATGAGGAAGAAGACTGTAGGTTTTTCCTCCATGTGGGTTCCCTCCCTCTCAAAATGTTTTTCATCCGTCCCCCCTCCTCCATGTGTAACGTTATGTGTTTAAAAAATGTGAAGACCAAAATGAGGGGGGCTTACGTGGGTGGGGTACCCAAGGTCTCGTGTTCTTTCCGTGTTCCCCACATGTGTCCTCCACGTGTGGTGGGCTCGGATTATTATGGGCTAGGTCCGAAAATTAGGCCTAAAAACGGGTAGTTTGAACCCGAATATTATTCTTTGCCCGGAACCAAGAATAAAAATACGATATTATTCAATTAATCCTACGTAAACAAAATAACTATCAAAAATAAGACTGACAATTAAAACAAAACTATGTTTTTGTAATTTTCATTTTTATATAAAGATAAAAATATAAAGCACTATTTTTCTATTTTTTAAAGATTAAAATAACTACAAAATATTAATGAAACTATTTTTTTGTAATTTTCAAAATTATATAAAGATAAAAAATAATGTACTATTCTTTTTTGTATTTTTCAAGTTTATGAGAAATACATAAACTAAAACTTATATATCCCTTTTTTTTGTAATTTTTTCATTTTGTGACGAAATAAAGTAAAATGGTCAAAATTAGCTGAAATAGCTATATTAGACCCAAACTAAATATTTTACGCAAAACTTGTGAAAATTCTTGGGGAGGGTCAAAAATCACACGTCTACAGCTGCCCCTCTTTGACTAGAAACACGAAGAGTTTTCCGACAAAGAACGACTAGACAGGTATTTTGACCCGACCCTTATTTGGATAGATTAAAACTTAAAGGAAAAGAAGAGAATGTGACCGAGCCCTGGTATCTGAGCTGCCTACATATCCTTGGCTATAAAGGAATCAGGCCACGTGTAGTTCGGAAGTGAGTGAGACGATGGAGTATACCGAGGTGATGAGCCGATCGAGGTGCCATTCCGTCGAGGTTCCGGTCTGTGGTCCTGTCATTACATCAAAATCAAAATTTGAATAAGACAAACTAATCACATCAGCTACTAGTTACAAGGTTCCTATCTATGAGTTTCTGAAGCTTGATCTCGAGTCTTGAATGGTGCTTCATGTGGACTCTGATCTGAACATTGATACTTGCTAGTTGTAGGTACTAGTTCATCCTTTTCTGCTTTCTGGATTAGGACCAGGTATGCAGTTCTTGTGACCCCGGCCATGCCTTGAGCATACCACATCTTTTCTCCACTTCTGCATTTGAATTCATCATTTTTTTCTTTTATTCTTTTCTCTTTTTTTTTTCTTTTTCTTTATTGTAACTGAATTTTGTTATCTTAGACTGTTGACTCGCATTCTTGCCGCGAGCTTCTGCTACTTCTAACTTGGATTGATCTCTAAAGTGACTTCCCTTGAAACTTTGACTGTCTTCTTTTGACCATTGTTGCCTTCTTTTGGTTTATGAACTTGAATTTATGCTGGGGATTTTGTTGTAACCCTCCGCTTTACTACCTTCTGACTTGAACTTGTGTGTATTCCCCTGTTCTACAGGCGGGATCCTAACCCCAACAACAACTTTGGAAAATAAAACGCCATTCCTCTCTTCATGTGGGCTCCTGATTGCTAAAACTTGAAATGTATTCCCTCGTTATCCAGGTGGGCGCCTCACAGCTGACTTGAAATAAATTCCCTTGTTCTCCAGGTGGGCACCTGATTGCCGAAACTTGAAATGTATTCTCTTGTTCTCCAAGTGGGTGCCAGATTGCTAAAATTTGAAATATATTCCCTTGTTATCCAGGTGGGCGCCTGATTGCTGAACTTGAAATGTATTCCTTTGTTCTCCAAGTGGGCGCCTGACTGCTGAACTTGAAATGTATTCCCTTGTTCTCCAGGTGGGCGCCTGATAGCTGACTTGAAATGTATTCCCTTGTTCTCCAGGTGGGCGCCTGGCTGCTGAAACTTGAAGTTTATTCTCTTGTTCTCCAGGTGGGCGCCTGATTTTAACAAAATAACAAACAAAGAAAATTTCTTGCCCCAGTTTGGTGGCTGGGCGCGTCATGTTACCAACTATTAAAAATTTATAAGCTAAAATTTGAATTGTACTTCTCTTGTTCTCCAGGTGGGTGCCTGATTGCTGAACTTGAAATGTATTCCATTGTTCTCTAGGTAGGCTTCTAATTGCTGAACTTGAAATTTATTCCCTTGTTCTCTAGGTGGGCGCCTGATAGCTGAACTTAAAATATATTCCCTTGTTCTCCAGGTGGGCGCCTGACTGCTGAAACTTGAAGTTTATTCCCTTGTTCTCCAGGTGGCCGCCTGATAGCTGACTTGAAATGTATTCCCTTGTTCTCCAGGTGGGCGCCTGATTGCTGAACTTGAAATGTATTCCCTTATTCTACAGGTGGGCGCCTGACTTCAACAAAATAACAGACAAAGAAAATTTCTTGCCCCAGTTTGGTGGCTGGGCACATGGGTGAGTGTTAAACTGAATTATTCTACCAACTATTATAAGAATTTGAAAGTTAAGTCCTATTATCCAGGGAGGTCCTAAAAACTCCCAACAATTACAAACCTAAGTTATACCTTCTAAAAACATTACTCTCACTACGTTTGCTATCTAAAAGGTCTTAAACTACTTCCCATTATCCAGGAGGGTTTAACCTAAGCTATATCTATTGCAAGTACGACTTCCACCACATCTTGTTATCTAAACCGACCTTAAAACTATGTCCCATTGTCCAGGAGGGTTCTGAAAACTCCTAATTGAATCTCATCTTAAACATGCAAACTTTGAAACCAACTTATGCTCCTTTGGGGTACATGTATGCTAAATTAAGCTACTTATGATTGTTTTGAAATTTAAACTAAGTCCCATTTTCCAGGAGGGCCCTAAGAGTTTCCAGTCATCCCTGTTTGGGTGATGCCTTTCCTTGCGAAGGGTTTCTCCGAAATAAATGAAACTTCTGCCCCTTCTTGCAGAACTACTTCCTTTAAAACTCTTGTTGTCTTCCCTCGAAACTGATAGGGGTAACACTGCTGGGGAATTATTTACTTACCTGCTGGGGATAAAAATGTTATCAGCTGGGGATAACGCTGATGAGGATAACACTGCTGGGGGATTTTCGTTCCTTCAAAACTGGTGCTTCACTCTTCTGAAGGCTGCTGGGGATGACACTGGTCTTTTGCTTTTTCTGAACACAAGTTTCATCCCTTTGTTCTATCCGCTGGGGATACAACTTCCTTTATTAACACTTGTTATTCTGGGGATAACACTGGTTCAAAGAACACTTCCTTTGAGGCTTGTCTTATCTTACTTCTTCCCCAAGTAGGTACCTGACTTCCAGAAAATTTTCCAAAACAAAAGGAAAATTTTTTGCCCCAGTTTTATTATCTTCCTTGTGGCATGCCTTTCTTCCATCAATGCCATTTCCTTTACCTGCTTCAAATCAAAGAAAATTTGTTAGTTTAAAACGTGGTGGTTGATTGTGATACTCCTGCTGGGAATGGCTTTTCCTTTTCTCCATCCCTGCTCTGCGTTCCATTACACTATCAAAACCTGTTGGGGATGATATTATTTGCTGGGGATGATATTCTTGCTGGTCTAAGAACGACTTGCCCTGCCTTGCGTCGTCTGGCCATCTTGAAACTTGGCCGATAACTTCTGACCTTCTCGAGGATTACTTATTCACAAACCTCTCAACCATTACTTCCAGTCTTCTTATATGACCCCCCACATTTCCTATGATAGTGGACTTTGCTTGAGGATTTCGCAGGTTTTTCTGATGAACTATTTTCTTCGTTCATCTGTGTCACTGAAAATGCCTTTTCTGCTGGGGATATCCGTCTTCCTTTTGTGGCATATCTCGGGAACTGGCATTTCCCAGCCTTTTGAGCCTCATATGAATTTCCCAGATCTCTCTCCGCGTTGTTCTTTCTTGATTTGTTCACTGGCCTTGGCCTTGAGGTCATTAACCTTTGCTTTTTGCTGGAGATATCCTCCTTGACACTGATCCATCCCTTGTCAATCTCCTCTTGCTGGGGAAATCCTGACACTGGCTTTGCGATTGTTCCTTCCTGACTTATACCACTTGGATGCTCTAATCAGATCTCGTCCTGCATAATTGGAAGGCTGGTGGCAAATTTTAGAGTCATTTCTCACTTGTTCTGACCAAACAGACTCTACTGGGAAATCTTCTGTTGTTTTAAATTGTGGAATGGATTAAATAGTTTCGTCGGTTAGTCTGTTCATGTCTAAAGTCAGTATTCCTCGTCAAAGTTGTTTGGTGACAATTGTTTTGTTCTCAACTTCAGGGCTCCGTCCGGTCTATTTTCAATGTTCCTACATTTTTGTTTAAGGTTAATTTAGAATTGTGATGTGTTCCAAATATAGTTGGTTATTCCCATGTATCTGTGTCAATCGTGGTTTTAAATTTCGACCTTAGTAGTTCAAAATAATTGTGTTTTGAATCCTTGATCTTTTTGTTTTGATGCTATTTGATTCAATCTAAGTTCAAGCTTTAACTGATATCTGAGCTTACTGAGGTGAATTATAATGTTCTGTTTTTCCTTAGTTGTTCCAGTGATTAATTATGAATTAACTAGTTCTCCTCATTAGATGAATTGGCTATAGCTGATAGGGTAGGACACTGAATCACAAGGGAGTCAGGGGTAATTTGGACTTGAAATTTGAAATGATTGAGTGCCCTGTCCACTAAGCTAATGTACCATTAAAATGAGGCATTTGTGGGGAACAAGATATAATGGTTTTAAGATAACATGATTAAACAATTAGGGCAACCCATAACTTTGAATTAAAATAGCACAAGACACTTATCATGGGAAGAATGGTATGGGAATATTTTTAGTGTCCCAAGAGTGATAAAGGGCTGGAATGAGCAAATAAATAGAGGCATTAGGACAATAAGAAAAGGGGGACTTTTCTTCAGATTCTTAGAGCTAAAAAAACACTTAAGGAAAACTAAAAGCTAAGAGTGGGGAAGGCTGAAAATTTTAGAACCTTGGAAGTCACTGTTCTATTGGCCTTTATAATCCAACCTCAAGGTTAATTGATGGTCCTGCTCCTGTTAGTTCGTGAATCGATTGCTGAAAAGTTTCATAAGGTCTAGGGTATCAAATCCAAGCTAATTTGGTGTTGTTTGAAGTATCTTGATTGTGTATTGGTTTTCTTTGGAAATTCTGGTTCAACCTCTAACTCACTTCAAGATTATTTGAGTTGTTGGCATTTGAGTATCCTGGGTTTTCGTAGGGTTTTGAATCTCTCCTGGTTTGAATTTGTTGTGTGGTCTTCTTAAAGCTATCCCATTGCCGTTGTGTTACTGATGTTGTATTGACTGCTGCTTACCTACTGCTGACTCCTCCTTCTTCTTCTATTTTCCATTATCCAGGTACACACTCTGAAATAATGTACTGATATAAACCTGAAGTTGGAGATGAAATGAAGTGTTACCATGTTTCCTGTTGAATTCCCTTGTATCTTTAATTGGATATTGAGTAGAATTTTTACGTGTAACTGATTGATAGGTGTATAACTGGACTGCCTATATGCCGATGTGCCTTTTATCCTATTATTAGTTTCTGCAAATAGGACTGGATTGTATAAACTGTGGCTTCCCATGTTTATGAAAGTTAAAACACTTCATTGATTCCAGTAAGTGCGTTTCAGTAAGCTAGCCCAGTAGTGCAACTATGAAATCGCGAGATAAGTGAGCGGGTCATGTTAATTTGAATAGCATGCTGAATAACATTTGGTTTCAAATGTCAGTGATTGATGTTTGTTTTAATTTCAATAGTTGTAAAAACAAGTTCCAAATGGTTTTGAGTTTCATGCAGTAATTTCCAATAGTTCAATTCGTCTAATAATGTTAGTTAAATTAGTTAGAGAATAGTCAGCTTGTTTTGAAAATACTGTTGTCAATCTCATGTTCTATTTGTAATCTCAACTTTAGTAATAGTCACTAATAGAATAAGGAACGAAACAATCTCCCTTTCTACAAGCTCGAGTGCAATTTTCCTCTTGCATTTGTTTTAATCTAATAAATAAAAAGTTAGGGACTTTTCAAACATGTTAATTAATTAGGCTTCCTTTTTAGAGACGAATAATGTAGGATATCATAGTTTACTTTAGAATGAACCTTTAAATAAAAATGAGACGAACGTCGCCAAATAAAATGCTCAAGCTGCGGGGCCCTCAATAAATAGTGATAATAAATACTTAGAGCTCCGGATGGGCCGTTTAGCAAATTTCACGACCTTCCCCAAAGATAATAACGTGTTAGTCTCTTTAGGTGCGTATATAATAATTTTACCTTCTTAAACTCGGGTGCACATTTATGTGACCCAAATCCAAATCTCAACGGAGTCAAAATATGTCAATAACCACGGGTACATTGATGTGACGTGGTTCGAGATGTGTTTTCACGACATTGGAATTCTCATTAAAAATAATAATAAAAGTGGTTTACGGTTAAAAAGCACATAAGTTAAAACATGTATCAAAATCAGATAATTAAGCCGGATATAATAGTTGAGCGACCGTGCTAGAACCACGGAACTCGGGAATGCCTAACACCTTCTCCCGGGTTAACAGAAATTCTTATCCGGATTTCTGGTGCGCAGACTGTTAAACAGAGTCAATAATTTCCTCGATTCGTGATTCTAAACCGGTGACTTGGGACACCATAAATCTCCCAAGTGGCGACTCTGAATCTCTTAATAAATAAATCCCGTTTCGATTGTCCTTTAATTGGAAAAACTCCCTCTATTACGCCCTTCCCGGGGCGCAATAGGTAAAAAGGAGGTGTGACAATATATATACAAAATATCATTTAGGATCCAATTTTAGCATTTTTTATTAGTGAATTAATACTACAAAATAAAGAAAATAACAAAAATGATTCTTTTGCATTTATACTTTTAATTTGTCTTAGTTTGATTTTAAATTACGAATTAATTTATTTGAAAATTAATTAGTATAATTTTAGAGTCAATTTGGGTCTTTTACTTTTAGTTTTGCATTTAATAAAAAATCAGAAAAATAGACAAAAAAACAAAAAAAGAAAAGAAAAGAAAACAAATGAAAAAGTATTAAAAGAAAAAATTTGGTCTTAATAAACACCCATTTTTTGGGCCAATGTTTAGCCCAATCTCGGCCAAAAATGGCCCAATCCATCTCAGAAAACCCGTCCAGCCCCCGTGTTAATAAAACGACGTCGTTTTTGTCCCCTCGAATCTAGGCCGTCGAGGATCTATGATCCAACGGCTCAGAACTGAGGATTTCTTAATATTTAAATGTCGGAACTCTCACCTCACCCCCCTCATCCGATCATCTCTCTAACCCTAATACACAAAACCCTAGCCGCCTCTAACTCCCCACCGGCTCCGCCGCCTGCCGCCAGCCGAAAATCGTCTCCGCCGGCGGTGATTCTCCAATGATCCCCAAATTCACACCACATCTTCTCCTTCGTCTCCTCAGTCCACATTTGGACTTATTTTCTTTCAAATATCAACCATATTTCTCGAATATTGAATCAAAATCCCAGCCCAAAACTCTAGCTCTTCCAAATCACTTCAAAATCACACCCTACACTCTACTTACCCTCCTCTACCTAAATCCCAAACCAATTATCCCCTAATCCAACTCAAATTTCCCGAATCTTAGATATAGGGTTGTGCGGTGGGAGCTGTTTAAATTTCCAAGGTCAGCCGGTGATCGATCGGTTTTAAAATCATGTTATGTGTTTGTTCTTGGTAAGAACAAACACATAAAAATATTTGAAGACCAAATTCGAGTTTAGGCGAGTTCAAAATCTCAAAATCAGTAAGTTTTCCTTCTAATTTTTTAATCTTTTATTTATTAATTCTGTTTTGCGTTATTATGATTGTTTAGTTTATTTTTTGTATTATTGATTTTGTTTTCTATTAGTTAATCTAGTGTTGTTTCTATTTCATTAAATTTCACTTTTTACTGATAGTTTAGTTAAATTTGAGTTTTCGGTTCATCCTTTTAGTGGTCTTAGAATTAGTAGCAATTCCGTTTGATTCATATTTTTGTATTTGATTTTTGATCTTTTGGGTGTTGATCATATGCCACGAATTCTGCATTAGTTTCAGTTTTACTTCTTAGTTAATTGTTAATTCACTGTTTTTAATCTTAGTATACTAGTGTTTCACTAAGTTTAAAGTTTAGTTTTTGTTAATCAGGCTGATTAGTTAATTGTTAGGATTTCGATTAGTCCAGCCCTTGTTAAGTAACCTTGGTCAACTTGGACCAAGTTAAAAGGGGTTTTGATTTAGTTAATATGAGTTAGTAATTTCATGAATGAATTAAGGGTATTATAGGTGATTCATATAAGGAATCTTGCAAATAACTGATTTGGAAACCTCTAGAACATTGATGGGGTCCCAATAAGAAATTTAGTAACTTAGGGCAGTAACTGGGGCAACAAGCTAAAACTTTAGGGATTAATTAGTAAAAATTAAAAAATAAAAGAGGGATAAGGGGGTAAATGTAAAATCTGATACTTACCCTAGTTTTTCCTATAAAAGACATCCCCTACTGTCTTCCTTCACAAGTTTGGCATCTAAAAAATTCCCCCCAACAGTTTCTACAAGTTTTACAGATCTGAAAATTTGAATTTCAAAATTCAAAAACCAAAATTTGAAATCTAGAGTTAGAAATTTCCTTTTAGATCTTAAATCTTCAGAAAATCCAAAAACAATACTGTTCCATGAAATCCTCTTAGATTAAGTTTGAAATCCAGTTTTTAGATCACATTCTTAGTCATAGAAGATCAAAAATGTTTTGAGTATATCTGCATCTCATTGGTTCGAATTCAGAATGGTCAGGGTTGATTTCGAGTGTGTTTTGGTCCAATCAGATTTGTTTTCAGTGGTTTGGTTGTCGTTTACTCTTCTGCAAATAATTTCTGGGCGATTGTGACAGTTTAGGGGATGAAATTGATCCAGTTTGCTCTGCTTTTGACTGCTGTTTGTTGCCTGCTGCCGTTGACTTCTCCTTCTTCTTATTTTGTTCAAAATTCCATGTATATCCTTGGCATCCAGTGGTATATAATGACTGGAACAACATGTTTGAGGATAAATTATTGATCCTGGAGCATTACTTTCATGAGTTTCCTTTCGTTTTCATTTAATTTAGATGTGTAATGTGTTTGATTGATTTGAATACTG